>SNQJ01S0045926.1:22104-43627 GCA_010110895.2 Picea sitchensis
GATCATATACATAGATTGACTGTTGAATAGATTGTGCTTTCTTCACTTCGGTTGGTTTGTATTGTTTTGGTCTTGACTGTACGAGAGAACTGGAGTGAAGTAGGAGCAACAAAATACCAAAGGAAGCGATCATAAGGTATGTTCTTTGTTCTTGCCTCCTATTCAATTCTATGGTTAGAATCTAGGGAAAGAGTCATGTTCCGTCTTGCTTTGTTCTAGATCCAGGTGGATCTAGGGAGATCGGTTTGTGTCCGCACTTACAGATTTATCCTATAACAGTAGGTGCCCCATGGAGTATGGAAGGTGGTTTTGAGTTGGTCTGAAGGGGACATCAGGACTTGGTTATACCCTGAAAAACCATCCAACAAGGATAATCTTTCAGAACCAGATACTTGTTGAAGGATCCTTTCCATGGGAGGGACAGGGTAGTTGTCTTTATCAGACACTCGATTAAGATTTTGGAAATTGACACATAGTCAGATTTCACCACTCTTCTTTCTTATAGGGAAAATATTAGAGACCCATTGTGTGTGCCTAACTGGGAAAATTATCTTAGCGTTCAGGAGTTTGTTTAATTCCTTCTTGACCATGGGTTCGAGTTTTGGGTGCATTTTCCTTAACTTTTATTGAAAAGGTTGGGTTTGGGGTTTCATAGGAATAATGTGTTGTATGATATTAGGGTCAAATGTTTTTAGGTCGTTGTACGTCCAAGAAAAAACATCTTTGAATTCCTTAAACAACTTAATAAACGCTACGTTTTCTTGCTCAGAACACCCTACCCCTAAATTAATGCACTGTGGGTTGTCTTTAGTTCCCAAATTTACCTTTTCAAATGTCAAAGAGGAACTATTTGTTTTACTGTTCACTGATTTTCTGAACTTGTCGTGAAGATCATAAAATTTTTCTAATCTAACTACAGATCTTGGGATAGAATTTACCATGTCTGATGAAGATTCTGGAGATCTTGGATCTGGTATTACCGTAAAGTCACAAAGATTTTCGTCATGTATTCCTTCGTCAATCATCACGCCCTAGAAATTTTCTTCCATATGCAAAAAAATTATAATCTATTGGTTGTCATCGAAGAGTCTCTAATTCATGATGTTGTCTGGGACGAATGGTCTGAACAATAGTTCGACGGAGAATGCATTCGGAGATAAGCCTTCTGCAGGAAAACGTTTTGAAGCTACATTAGCTAACAAATCATCTTCCGAATTATTCAATCTAGGAATCGAATTTATGTTAAATGCGGCAAACTTATTCATCAAATTCCATACCTCAGTTTGGTAGCTTTTAAGGTGCAGAGATAAACAGTGGATAACATTTTTTACTTGTCTAACCACAATTTCTGAATCACCGAAGACAGTCAAATTTTGAATGTTCATATCTAATGCTTTTCTGAGGCCTTGCAGGAGTGCCTCGTACTCGGCCATGTTGTTCGTACATTCAAATTCTAACCTGCAAGCAATCAAAGTCTTTTTACCTGTTGGATCGATGATAACACACCTACACCAACTCCTTCCTTGGATTTTGACCCATCAAAGTAAAGAGACCATATTTGATCGTTGTCGGTTGCATGTGTCCACTGCGAAGAAGTTTTTGGTTGTGTATATGTCAAAATTTCAGACTGTTGTTCTGGGTTAGTGATGGTGGAAGTTTCGGCCACAAATTTTTTGAAAAAGGTATCCATCCCTTGTATTTTGGGTGAATCGCCAGAAGGAGTGAATGGTTCATTGGGATCATTTAAATCAGTCACCATGAAATTTAGATAACGTTCATGATTTACCCTGATTCTGTTGGGCTTTCCATTCTCGGGTAGCCACAAGTGAGACCAATCCGTCGCAAAATAGTTGTGTAGTTGTTCTGACCAGTCTCTGCTTAAAAACAAACCATAAACTTCTGGGATATATACAACAATAATATCAATCACTTGATGAACTTTAGGGTTAGACGACAATCATATAAGCACATTTCTTAATTTTCCTATTACTTTAACACTAGTTCGATCAAGATGGATAATCTTCAAGCTGGATGGTTGAACTTCGGCATTAATCTTTTGACAAATAGACCAAGGCATTACATTAGATGACGCACCTAAATATACCATGCAGTTGTGTACGTTCCTATTGAAAATTTCAAAAGTTAACAAAAATGGAGGGACATTTCTGCAAGTACTAATAGTGGAAGCTTGTTGCTTTTTACTCGCGGCCTCTAAAACTGATTTATCTACATTTGTTACATTATTTACAGGAAGGTCTCTTTTATCGTGAGGATCAGAAGTAGTTTTGGCAGAGGCCTTCTAAGGAACTTTGGGGTTGTTCTGAACACCTTTGTTACTTCTTGGAATGCCATTTTTGTTGTTCTCTGCAATATTTTGTAGCATTTTTTTGCAGAAGAAAAGGGAATTTTAATAATTCATAAACATAAATGTTCGCCCTAAGCTTTTTTAGATCTTCAACCAAATCATAATCTAAACTTGGGTTTACTGAATTCTATTTAGTCTCAGTTGATTTAGACTATTTTGGAGGCAAATTCGTAGTGATTTCAGAAGAAGGCTTATTTGTTGTCTTGCTCCTAGTATTGTAAGGATGCACTGTTTCGAAATTAGCTTGAAAAATGCTATCGGAAAAATGTCCAAAAATGTTCGGAGAGGATTCATCTTCTTCTACTGTCTCTTGTTCAGCTACTTCTTCAGGGATCTCAGGAGGCACCAAGTTATCATGTGCTTCTAGAATCGTTTGAATAGCAAATTTCAGGCTTTCTAGATTTAGGCCTTTAGTATTTGAATTAGGTCATTTGGAGGGAAAAGACTTCCTAAAAGGGGGTTTGTAAGGCCCTTTGCTCTAAGAAGCTTCTTCAACTGACCTTTTCAAATCTGTAAATTTGTTGGATAGTTTTTGAACGACTTTCTATAAGTTTTCTAAATCTGAGCTTTCAGGTTGAGCTTTGTTTTGGGAAGGTCTAGGGAGGATTTCGATTTTCTTTTTGGATGATGAACTAGTCTCAGTCTCATTGCTAGTAGTGTATTTTAAACTGAGGATGTCTTTCTTGATCTGACTGGCCTCTTCGAAGGCTTCTAACAATGTAGCTTTCTTGGATCTCTTTACCCAAATGGCTATGCTTTGATGTAAGGCTTTCGTATAATACGCTATAATAAGATTCTCGGCAGGCATCGAATCTGTAGGGATTCGGTTCTTTAGTGTCAAGAACCTTTGATTAAATTCTTTGATATTTTCTTTGGGGTTCATTCTTAAACTAGAAAGCTCCATGAATAGAAATTCAGGAGACTTGTCGTCTCCGAACTTCTCAAGAAAACTGGATTCAAATTTCTCCCATGACACGATGGTGTGGGGCTGTTGGGCAAAGTACCAGGTAGAGGCATTTCCCTCAAAGGTGTAGGGAAACAATCTATTGACTACGTCTTCATGCTCGACACTATGGAGTCTAATGGATAACATAAACTTTTTGATGTGATCTTCGGCGATCTGTTTAGAGTCCGGGTCAAATTTAGGGAGCCAATTCTCTGGCTGTTTGGGTAAGGGATGTTGAGGCCCAGGTATGGCCACTGCATCTTGGTCGNCCGGGTCAAATTTAGGGAGCCATTTTTCTGGGTGTTTGGGTAAAGGATGGTGAGGCCCAGGTTTGGCCACTGCATGTTGGTCGAGCCAGGGTTTGGCGGGATTGTTTGGGTTGGCCATAGGTGTGGGTGGTGTCAAAGGTTGGGATGAGGAGTTGCCTTCGTCAGAGGATTCCTCTCCAGAAGAAGAAGGATATGAAGGAGGTGGTGATGGTGGTATACCAGATCCTCCTGCTGCAGGAGTGAGGATTGGATCTGTAGGGTTTAAAGTAAGGTTAGTGCCTCCAAGTTGTTCTCTGATATCAGAGAATTCTAGAGGTTGGTTTAGAGGTCAGTTTGGTTTTCTTATACGAGCTAAGGCACTGTGCGTTCTTATGAGAGATTGGCGAACAATCTCTTGTATGTCACCACCCGTAGGATTTGGAGTTACTGGTTCAACTGTGATCCGTAGATCGTCGCTTGATGTGGTTTCTGTTTGAGGGACAATGTTGGCGTCTGAATGAATTCTAGTCACTATAGGTGAGTGGGTAGGTGGTGGAGGAGTCTTACGACCTCCTCATGCCATTAATAGTTTTCAGGCCCTTCTTCTAGCACCATTTGTTGACGGGCGAAATTGATCGCTCATCAACTGGAGGAGTGAATCTGGTCTGGGGTTGTCTGATTAACCCAAGTCATTTGGATTGATCCACTCTGACGGGTTTAGCGGCTCCGTTAGCCGATATTAGTCCTGAGAAAGTGAAAAACAAAACTAAAGAAGATAAAATAACTTAATGAATAATACTCGCTGAAAACTATATATAGATCTAATATATATTTACAGTTTACTGAATAATATTTATAAACTAAGTCTACTTATTATATGTAGAATATATACAAATGAATTTATTTCTAATGTATATATAACATTTACAAAATGCGAATTTTAACCTAAATCCGCGAAAATCAAATATGGATCAATTTATTAAACAACAACAAAGCTATCTTTCAATCTTTTTTTATTTATTTTCTTATAATGTTTATAAACAAGAAATGGAAAAACAAACTGTCTAATCGAAAACAGAGATAACAAACAGTAGAATATGTTTAGACTGCAGGAAATTTCTGTATTAATTAAACTAATGAAATAAAACTAACAAATTGACATGTTATCGCATCCCATATTCGTTCTGTGTATAACATCCAATCTCGTTGTCTGATGAGGCAAACCCGCAAAAGATCCTACAAATGCTTCTCGTAAACGTGAAGCATTAATGATTGAATCTGAATGATAGAACATATAAGATATATAGTAAAAACAATCTTATAATTTCACAAGTGACCACATTGAGATAAATCCTGCTGTGAAAACTTGTGAATACATGTTCAATGAATGATGAAGATAAATCTCTTAATCTCAATTTTGAATAGAATAATTACTGTATGTTAAATATGGGACATAAAACATGGATATCATATAAAGTTTATCATACCAATTTGCAATAAACCACGATAGCTAAAGCAATCACAATCTAATTACAAATTGAAATAATCATAACTTGAATAAAAACACGATATGGAGAAGCTAAAGCTGTGCAAATATCATATTCTATTCAAGTTTGTAAATCAGAAATCCATAGTTTTTGCCCCAGGTAGAGATGATTCCAAGTTTACAAAATAACATACTTATATAGGTTCCAGGAACAAAATGTTTCTTGTTGATAACATCTAATCTGTTCCAAAAAATGTGGGGGATGCAACCTCCCATATTTTACTTGATATCAAAACTAACAGCCTAATCTATTAACTAAAAACATAAAGATAGTATGGTTGAGAGATGCCAATAGTTCTTCAAATCTCCTTAGAAATCATGGGTTCCTGAAAACAAATAAAAATAAAAAGATTTGAGATGTATTTCCAGTTATCAAAAACAAGTAATTCGAATTTTTCTAACTAGCTACAGAATATCACGATTCTGTAGCTAGTTATAATTATAACTAGAATCATATTTTATTGAATCAATCAAAACAACCTAAAAATTAATTTGTGCAAACAAATTGTGTATCCTAAATTGAGAAAGACATAATCATACTAAACTTTAAAAAAAAAAAAAAACCATACCTCAAATTAAGGGATTCAAACAAATTAAGTAATCTTTGAATTTACTATTGCTGTCGTTGCTTCCACGTTCTTAAAAATAACAGACCCTATGGTTTTTTGGCATTTGTCTTTGGCTTGAGCTATGGATTGGAGTCTTATATTCTCTTTTGTTAGCGAATCCACCTGCTCTTCCAAAGATTTAAGACAAGACTGTAGTAAAGGCACATCCTTGTAATACCTGTCGATCCGTGATCGACATTCATTACAGTGTGGCTGTAAAGACTGTGTATTGGTACTGATATTATTAACAGCTGGAGAATCGTCCAATTAACATGTAGGTTCATCACAAAGTTTGATTCCAGGAAAATTAGGATTGTCCTTTAGACACGGTGGTAGGTTGGTAACATAATCGTAGGGTCTGTCAGGACAAAGTCCATATGAGTATGGATACTCTTCGGCCAAGAACCTTTCAATCTCCAAATCCAAACCTTCACTAATCTCAATTGTGTTTTTTGTGTGTGGAAAGGGTTTGGGTTTGTTTCGAGCACATCGTGAGACCCAACGAGCGGCCTTTTTACTCTTATAATTAACATCGACATTGCCTTTAAGCTTTCTCCCTGTGGTTTTTTTAACAGTCTTAACACAACTCTTAGGATACGAATCTAGTTGAGTGTCAGGTTGAGTAGAATTAGGGTAGGTCGAGGGTTCCAAATTAGAGACAGGATCACAGGGCATGAATGAAGGAGGAGATATGGTAGGTTTCACAAGGGTTTCTGCGATAACAGGCTTGTCAACCTGCCCCAGCTCACTATTACCGAAGCCATTTCGTAACACAAAAGCATCCCAACAATCGTTGTTTAATTTTAACTGATGCATAATGATAATCTTGATTAAACCATGATGGAACAAACTAGAATCAGACTTCTGCCTCAACTGCTTTCCCATCTTGTATAGACTTCTAAGGAGGAAATAGGGCATGTTCAGTGGGAAATCAATAAATCTCATAAGAAATCGTAGGTGATACAAGAAAACCAACCCAAATCTCCCTTCACATGTAATAAATTGTTTCACAATAGCTAACAGATCATGCCATCTAGGTTTTAGAGATGAAACAAGCATACCTCAGTCGCAACTGGTAATTTTCCTTGAGCTGAACAACAATGACCAGGGAACCTCTTCAACCTTTGCATTCTTGAACCACTTTTTCCCCACTGCTGTTAAACCGGTAGATTGGCTTATAAAATCTTCATTTACCTCAAGCTCTACATCTCCTATTTTTGCTTTGCAACCGTTGAATGTCAACGCGAACTCTTGAGAAACTCTCAGATTGAAACCCTCAAATTTTTCAATAAACAAACGCTAGTCGTTCCTTTCTAAGTCGTCTCTGGCGTTGTCAAATGATAACAAGGTTTGGATGCCGTTGGGCTCAATCCTCACCACAAGATCCATGGCTAACAACAGGGAATCCACACGGAAATTGAAGGTGGGGTTTGATAGAAAAAACACAGAGCCATACTCCTGAGTTTCCTCAATGCAATGCAAAGACAGTTCAAAATGGTAGGCAAGAGCGTTAATCACCATGCGTGGGAAAGAGATCATGAAGCCCGAGTCCATACAAAGAAATAATATCACGTTGTACCTCATATGATACCTTGGGATATGGGTAGTGTAAGGATGTAAGAACTTGTATAAAATAGAGCGCACACATTCATGACTTGATTCAAGGTAAAGTTTCAAATAAACATTGTGTTAACAATTTTTATGAATCAAACCCCATTATATTAATCAAATATTGATGAGTGGGAGGTTTTTTTTACTTATGTAACCAAGGCATGACTAGGACCAAGGTGTTATAAACTAGGAAAACTATCAAGTTCATAGCGAAAGACGACCATTTGACTATAGACCATATGAATCATTTATCCTTTGATAAAAAATCGAAACCAAGTGTGAATTCCAACTGTGAGTTTTCATGCTTACAGTCATGAAAACAAAAATTGAAAGGAAGGTATGTAAAAAGAAACAAGTGATAAGTGTCGTTTAGTGAGAAAGGTCGTGACGAGTAACGAGAATTTAAATACCCTGTGTAGGTATCTTGTAAAAATAGAGATTATATTATTTCTGCCAACACTTGGTAGACGACAAGATCCAACTTTGATGATAGACAAAGTTTGGACACATTTTTGGTTGTAATCATCTATCTGGCGACTCCATTGGAAGAAAGTGGATCTGAGAAGGGCTCATACCAGAGGAAACCGAGAAAGGCCACTGGAAAAACCAATTCCATACCCTGAGAAGATCATCATAAGTGGAAAAGCATTGCAAAGACAAACTTCCATATCTACAAGAGAATCTAAACGAGGTTTTTCAAGAAACACTTCTTCATTTGTATCTAGAGAACCTCTTGTAGAATCCACTTCTACTGAAACTTCTAGTTCTCATAAAATTGTAATTGTGTCAGAAATATTGAAGGGTGATGAGCCTTCAATTTCTTCCGATGTTATAGATTCTATTTTTGAGCATGTTACTATATCCAACTTAGGAGAAGAAATTGTAGAATCTATCCAAGAAGAGGACTCTTCCTCTTCCTTGAATTCTTCACAAACTGAGCCTATAGAAATTTTTTTACATACTCATACTAGTCTGCCCATTCTTGAAGATATTTTACAAGATCTTTCCTCTAAGGGTGAAGAAAACTTGGCCTTGTTGCTCGGTCAGTTTTACAGAGCTTCTTATTTCCCAGCTCATTCAGGAAACACTTTCCAGGGTAGTCATCCTACTAGTGCTTCCACTTCATTCCTCAATGAAGTAAGACCACCATTGTCCATAGTCCCACATATCCCATCTCAGCCGTCATCTACATAAACTTCTTCCTCTGCATCAACCCCTAAGATTGCCATGGATGCCCCTTTGACAAAAATGGAATAGATCTTAGCCAATAGGTATGCTCCTCTTATTTTGCCCAATCCCTTATCAACCATGTCAACAAGCGATTATCAAAAGTATATGCCAAAGTTTACTGGATCTGGGGATTATACCGCTGAAGAACATATAGAGGCTTTCTATGCTTATGCTGAGAATATTAACATTTCAGAGGAAGATGTTTGGACCAGAATTTTTGTGTAGAGCTTGGATGGTCAAGCCAGGAAGTGGTTCAAGGAACTGCCAACAAATTCAGTGGCAGGCATTGCGTAGTTAGATGGAGTGTTTTTGAAACAGTGGGGAGAAATAAGAGACCTCTTGTATTATATTACTGAATTTGGAAATCTAAGAAGAGAAAATGGGGAGTATGTCTCAGACTTCACCAAAAGGTTCAATAAAATGTTTGGCAAGATCCCTGTAGAGATCAAGCCAACTGATGCATCAACAAAGATTACTTACTCTTTTGCCTTTGGTCCAGAATTTTGTTTAATCCTTAGAGAAAGAAGGTCAGACACACTCACTTTAATGCAAGATGATGCTCTTGAGGTTGAATCTAACATTATGGCATCTTAGAAACTTAAAGGAAAATTTGAGAGAAATAAGTTGTCTGCTGACCCTCCTTATTCTTCAAATACCAAAATGGAAAAGATGGCCAAGATGTTGGACAGCTTGACCTCAGAGATGTCAAAACTGAAAATTCAGAGTCAACAGCCAGCAAGAAGTAAAGAGCCTAATGCCTATGCTTCCAAGAATCCCAATGCATTCCATTACAGAAGGAAGAACCAGCAGGTCCAGATCCTTCAGAGAGACAAGAATGCAGCTGAAGACCAAAGGATCAGGGCCCCCTTCCAAAATGCAGTGCTAGAAGACGAGCATGAGTTATCTCATGATGAAGTTGAAGAAGAAGACGACATCAATTGCTTTGGGGATGATATTGATTCCTCCTTCTTGACACAAACAGATTATGAGGAGGCCCAGATGAATGAGAAGATTCATGAGGCAAGCATTGAAGAATCTTTTTATCATACAGATGATTGGCCAGGTTACAATTTAATATCTAAGACTATTGCTCCAAAGCCATTGCTTGCTGCCCCTGGAAAAAAGAAAGATGTTGCTGCCAAGTAGCCTGCTTCTCCTACAAAGAAGACCTCCACTCCTACAAAATAGCAACAGAAGAAATTGCAGACCCAAGATAAAGAACAAGTGTCCCTCAGAGATCCTTCTAACGAGGTAAAACCTTCCGATAAAATATCATATTCATTTAATTTCAAATTAGAAATTCAGAACGTAAAAATACCTATGCCATGGACTGAACTTATGAAGAATGACATATTCAAGTCTTCTATCCTGAAGTCCCTTCAACCAAAGACTCCCCCAGTTGCTGATTATGTAAACCTTCAATATGAAAATCCCACAGTGACTATAGGACCTACAGTAGAAGACCAAGATGACTCTTTTCCACCCTTCTACATATCCCTGAATATCCATGACAATATCCTTCACAACTGCTTGCTTGACTTCGGAGCGTCACACAATCTTATGGATAAAGCAGTGATGGATGAACTTGGGCTTGAAATCACAAAACCTTACCATGATCTCTTCTCTTTCGACTCTACGAAATTCAGATGCCTCGGCCTCATAAAAGACCTTGTCATAAACCTTTCTCAACTGCCAATGAGAAGCATGGTAATGGATGTTGTAGTGGCTGATATCCCACCCAAGTTCGGTGTCCTCTTGTCACGTTCATGGAGAAAAACATTATGAGGTACCTTGTAGATGGATATTTCATATGCCATAGTAAAAATGTTTGGAGGAGAGCTAAAGAGACTTTACAGAGAAAATCAACTTGCCTACGTCATTAGTGATGGGAAGAATTCTATAAACCATCCCATCTATGCATTAGAAACAGACTTTGGGGAATGCATTCTGCAAATAGATTATTCCCAACCAGCTCCATTGCAGCTCACAAAGCCTACTTATCAGTAGACTGATGGAGAGAGTACTCCTATGTGGAGCATGTTCTTTGATGGTGGCAATACCAAAGACTCAGCAGGTGCTAGTGTAGTTTTGATTTCTCCTTCAAAAGAGGCTATTCATTTGTGTTTTAAACTTGATTTCAAAACTACTAACAATATAGCAGAGTATGAGGCTTTGTTGTTGGAATTAAATTCTACCAATGAGATGGGAATCAAAGGACTAAAGGTGTTTGGAGATGTGTATCTCATCATACAACAAGTGAATAGTACTTTCCAAGCAAAACATGTCAGGTTGAAAGTTTACAGGGATGAGGTATGGAAAATCAGGGTCTCTTTTTCCATTTTTGATATTTCTTATATACCCAGAGCTATGAATCACCTTACTGATTCCCTTGCTGTCTCGGCCAGTATGTTCATTCCTCCCATGCCTCCTAGACTAAATTATGAAATCCAAGTCAAATATAGACCATCTCTGCCTGACAATATCAAATATTGGAAAGTATTTGAAGATGATGATGAGCTTAGTAGATTTCTCCAGGTGGTAGATGAATTTTCTGATATGCATATTGAAGAGGAAAATCAAAATGTAGAGGAATCCAAAAAACCTAAGCTAAAAATAAAAATGGGTCAACATGATATTGTTCAGCTGCCCAACAATTATATACCTCGGGGTTTGGTGCCTCTTGAGAAGATTTTCGACGAAAACGATGTCCCCTACAAACCTGATAAGAAGGAGAAGGATCTTGCTGTTCATGAGAGAAATATAGGAATCCAAAGTCATCCTAAATTAATAAATCTGTCCATTAAATTAATTGCTGACCAGAGGTCAGAATATTGCAACATTGTGAAGGAATTTGCTGATGTTTTTTCCTGGAAATAGAGTGATCTGAAAACCTATAATCCTGATGTCATTCAACATAAGATTCCCCTTGAGAAAGACACCATCCCTTTCACACAAAAGCTGAGACCTATCAGTCCTCTATTATTGTCTGTAATTGAAAAAGAAATAAAAAAAATCCTTGATGCCAAAATCATAATCCCATTAAGATACTCCAAATGGATTGCAAACCTAGTAATAGTGAGAAATAAAAATGGTGCGATCAGGTTATACGTTGATTTTAGAAACTTAAATAAATGCTCCAAGAAAGAAAACTATCCCCTACCCAAGATGGAACACTTGTTGTAAAGAATTTCGGGGGCCACTGTCATGTCTTTCCTAGATGGCTTCTCAAGCTATAACTAGGTTTATGTACACCCTGATGACCAAGAAAAAACTGCCTTTACTACTCCTTGGGGTACCTTCATGTACGGCAAGATGCCATTCGGGCTAATGAATTCCAGGGCCACTTTTCAGAGGGCCATGGACATAGCTTTCATGGGAGAGAAGGACAAGTTTGTCCTCATCTATCTTGATGATATCACAATTTATTCTAGCAGTCATGAAGAGCATCAGAAGCATTTGAAAAGAGTATTTTTGAAATGCAGATAGTTCGGGATTTCGCTGAACCCCAAAAAGTCTCAATTTTCTCTCAAGAAGGGTCAACTCCTAGGCCACATTGTTTTAGCAGAGGGAGTGAAAATCAATTTATATCGGGTGGAAGAAATTCAAAAGTTGTCCATACCAAGGTCAAAGAAAGATATCCAATCCCTACTCAGTAAGATAATTTTTTTCATAAGGTTTATTCCTAATTTCATTGAGTTAGTGAAACATATAACCTCTATGCTAAAAAGGGATCTGAGATAAAATGGAAATACAATGCAAGAAGCTCATTTCAAGATATCAAATAGGCTATCATGGAATCTCCCACTCTAATAAGTTCGGATTACACCAAGAATTTCTATATTTTCTCTTTTGCTTCGTATGACACAGTGGAAACAGTCTTGTTACAAAAAGATGATGAAGGTCTTGATCACCCAGTGGATTTCTTCAACAAATCACTCAGGGATGTTGAAATAAGGTATGATCCTATAGAAAAACAAGCTTATGCTCTCATTAAGTCATTAAAATCTTTCATAATTTATATCCTCCATGCAAAGGTTGTGGCCTATGTTCCTTTAGCCTCTGTGAAGGATGTCTTGACCCAGCCTGATATTGATGGAAAGAGAGCAAAATGGATCACAAAGATGATTGAGTTTGACATAGAAGTGAAGCCCACTAAGCTGGTAAAAGGTCAAGGCCTTGTCAAGCTCAAGGCAGAAGAGAACTGTGATCTTTTGGACATAAATTTCATTGGGGAAAGTTTAGCAAGTTTGCAGACAGGGGTGGCAGTAGAAGAACAACATGACAGCCAACAGGTGGTCGATAATTTGTCTTCATGTGAGTGGTATTCAGGTATTGTTCATTTTTAACAGAAGTTGGAGATTTCTCCTGAACTTAGCATGACTCAAGCCCGAGCCCTTAAGCTCAGATCAATTAAATTCTGCATTAATGATAATCTTTTGTATTGGAAAGATCCTTCTGGGTTACTACTGAGATGTTTAGACAAAAATGAGTCAGTTGAAGTCATGCATCAGTTTCATTCAAGTATTTGTGGAGGCCATCATTACTGGAAGACCACAACTCATAAAATACTAAGGGTTGGGTATTATTGGCCTTTTCTTTTTTTAGATGTGTGCGCCTTTGTGAAATATTGTGATAAGTGCCAAAGATTCACAGGAAGGCAACAACTAAAATCTCTACCCCTGAGACCTATTGTAGTGAATGGCCCTTTTCAACAGTGGGGCTTATATTTCATAGGTGAGATTAATCCTTCATATAGTGGGAAACATAAGTGGATACTGGTAGCCACTGACTATTTTACCAAGTGGATAGAGGAAATCTCCACTAGAAATTCCACTCATCAGGTTGTCATGAAGTTTTTCTATGAAAGCATTCTAATCAGATTTGGTTGCCCAAAAAGGCTAGTGACAGACAATGCAACAACCTTCAAAGCTGATGCATTGGTTGACATGTGTAAGTCAATGGGCATTCAATTGGTACACTCTACTTCCTATTTCCCTCAAGGCAATGGTCTTTCCGAGTCATCCAATAAGAGTCTAGCCAGAATAATCAGAAAGTTGTTGGAGGAGAATCAAAGGAGCTAGGATTCTAAACTAAAGTTTTCTCTTTGGGCCGACATAGTGACTATCAAGAAATCTATAGGAACTTCTCCTTTCAAACTGTTTTATGGAATAAATGCCATTTTCCCCATTTAGCTAGTTCTACCAGTGGCTAAGTTCTTTTAGGAAGAACAAACTGAATCAAATGATATGGTGAGAAGAATGCTTGACTTGGTAGAATTGCAAGAGGTTAGAGAACAACTGGTGGATAAATTAGAAGCTCATCAAAAGAGGATCAAGGATACTTTTAACAGAAAAGAAAAGGAGGACAACTTTCAGGTTGGTGACTGGGTTCTGAAATGGGATGCTCTCAAACAAGATAAAGGCAAGCACGACAAGTTTGACTTTTTGTGGACTAGTCCTTTCATGATAACTCAAGTACAACACAACAACACCTTCATTCTGCAAAGTTTGGAAAGTGAAGAAATGTTTGGTGGCCCAATGAATGGGTGTTTTTTGAAACTCTATTTCATCT
Organism: Picea sitchensis; assembly: GCA_010110895.2. Lineage (NCBI taxonomy): Eukaryota > Viridiplantae > Streptophyta > Pinopsida > Pinales > Pinaceae > Picea > Picea sitchensis. Next base: position 36,230 of record SNQJ01S0045926.1, read on the forward strand.
AAGGCTTCAAAGCCTTGTCATTGTAAATTTTATTTTCAGTTTTTGTTTTTGCTAAATAACTCCATGCGCAATGGAAGCACTAGTAGATAGGTTTGAATTTTCTTTTTACAGAAAAGGCATTGGTTCTATGGTTCTTGAAACCTCACAGGGAGGCTTTCACCCCCAATAGGAGCCAGTGTTATCTCCTCAAATAAGCCAATCGAGTTATTTCATTTTAGGGGATAGGATGTCTTTGAAAAATTGCCTTTCTAAATTTTTTAAGTTTTGTTTTTTTTAAGAGCTTGAGTTTGTAATAAAGTTTCAAAAGCTTTGGTTCAGGGTTTTATTTCAAAAAATCAAAACACAGGTTTCGGCAACTAAGTGTGTTTTCGAAAATCTATGTTAGCTATCAAAATCCTAGCTTTCGATAGCTAAAACCCAAAAGTTGGAGCTATGTTATCTACCAAAAGCATTGGAGCTCAGAAAAGTCAGCCCATCCTTTTAGGTGCCTAAATCGTCAGAAGGAACTTTCATAATTGCAATATAAATCGACGAAAAGATAGGAAATAAGCCGTTTGATGACTTGGAACTTAAATTTTAAAATCATCTGTTTCATTGAATAATGTGGAGATGCACTTCTTGTTATGCCATTCGAATTGTTAATGAACTGACTTTTTCAAATCAAACACTTGCCTCTCATACCCCTTGTAATCAATGCTCTCCCTAACTTCATTTCCCACCTTTCTCGCCTCTGTTATAACTGAACTAAGAAACCCCCTCTTGTGTTGTGTGGTTTCCCCTCCAAGCCCGTGTTTTCAAAATTACAGGTACACAGGAGCTGACCAACAAATAAATACAGGAGGACCAGTGCTGAGAAGAGAGATGGATGACATCGGTTATTTGGATTCACACCCAGAGGTGTGTCAATTCTTCAAGGACACAGGATGTTACCAGTTTTGTAAACAATTGTAGGGTTTTCACCAGCAGGTGGCAGAGGCTTTCGCTCTAACTTTTGATGGGAGAAAGGTAGTCATTGGGTATGATGAATTCCAAGTGGATGAAGCCCTTATAGCTGGAGTGATAGAGTTTCCCAAGACTACAAAAAATTGGTTCAAAACCACTGTTACAAAAGATATTGAGTTTAGATCCTACTTGAAACTAGAACACAAGTGTTTTATTTGGAAGAAAGATATTCCTATATCGTTTCTTGAGAAAAAATGGAAACATTTGTTAAAGGCTATCCTTGCCTATATAACTCATGAAGGTAGATATCATAGGGTAATGATTTATCACTTCAAGCTCATGAACCATTTCACTGGTAGGATCCCACTCAACCTGCCTTATTACCTTCACAAAATCGTATCTAAGATGGCTCATCAAGTTAAATAAAATCCCAGGAAGATTGAAGGCATATTATCTCATCATGGCTTGATTAAGTTATTGGTTTGTGAGCCGTTGCAGAGGAGGAATAGGGATTGGGGCCACTTCTTGTTTTGGAATGAATTTTAGATAGACTCACAACTAGAAGACAAGGAGAAGTCTTCTTCAAAGAAGTCTTCTACACCTAGGGGTGGAAAAAGAAAGAGGAGAGCTATCTCTCCAGTAACATCTGAACAAGATACTTCATCTTCAAAGCATAAAGAAGAAAGAAAGAGGCTGGAATTTGTTGGGGACACAGAGCATGTTGTACCCAAGGAAACAAACTTGTTAAATCTTCCATATTCAGACTCAAATGAAGAATCAGGACAAGGAGAAATCCCTATTGCTGAAAGTGTAGAATTCTCCATGGAACAAGCACCAGAAACCAAGTGCTTCACCAGTCTTGAGAAGGGTGAATCAGCCAGCAAGAAAAAGAAACAGAGCAAATCGAAGGAGATTAAGAAGCTTAAAAGGAAAATAGAACAACAAGAAGTGCTAGAGAGGGTGATTAAAGCCAGGAATGAAACTCTATCAAAGAATTTTTTTGAAACCAATGCGGCTCTAGAAAAGCTAGCACATGAAACTATAAAGGAAAAGAAGAAGTGGAAGAAGATGGTAAAGGATTACAACAGTTTATGGTGACTAGCTAGGCACTTGAAGAAAAAGGTCAAGTTATTGAAATTGTGAGCCATGCCTGCAGTATCCCAGCCTCAAACATCTGTCGATCTTCAAACCCTAGCAAATGCAACCAACCATTTTAACGATCCAGAGGGAGCCATTCCAGAGATTGAGCAAGATGCAGAAGCTTCAGAACAACATCCTCAAGATGTTTAAAGGATATGACAAAGACATTTTTGTGATTTTGATACTCTTACCAAGAAGGAAATTTCGATAGCTTCGGCAAACATTTTGACTATTCATTAGCTACCGAAAGAAGAGCTTTTGGTAGCTAACCGGCCCAAATTTTGTCGATTTTAGCTATAGAAAGTGCTGACAGGGAAGAAATGTAGTGTTTTTGCATATATTCAAGTTTTTCTCGTCCAAATGCCTCAGGAATGATTCTAAACATTGGATAATAATTAAGGCCATCATGATCAAGAGTCTATTTTGATTTTGGAGACTCTCAACAAGGTGGAAAGATGAGGTTGGTGACCTATTTTTCAGGCATAAAACTGCCTTGTTGTCAACATGTGGCATTTTCGACTTTCAATTAGCCTTGGAAGGTATACTACACCTGTCAAAGAGCTGGAAAGACATAAAGTTCACTTGAGATAAAAACTGATCCAGTTTATAGGATTTCTGCCTATTTTTGGGTATCAGTTGTTAATTTTCCATTTTTAGTAAATTCGATCCATTATTCTAGGATCTGGAGATTTGTTTTAAAGTCTATAAATCCAAAGACTTTTGATGAACCAAGGGTTCGATTTTGAGTTCTATAATCCATTGTTATTGTGATAAAGACACTTTCTTTAATATATTAAGCCTGCAAGCTTCCTTCATTGTTATTGTCAAACTCTCTTTTATCTTTTTCTATGCTTATGAGTTGAAATCATTCCTTTGTCTATGTTTAATGGTCCCATGGTAACTGTCATCTTACCTTTGATTGTTAAGCAAGAATCATAAGCATCCTTTGCTAGTTTTTTAACCCATCATATATATTGCCTATGTATGTTCTGGTTAATTGATTTGCTTTCTTATCCATTTGATCTACAAACCTATCTGATAATAGCTCTTGAAGGCCTCGTACTACATGAATATAGATAGATTGTCTTAAAGATACAATCCAGTGATTTAAGATATTCATCTTGATCCAAACCCACACCCATTATCGAGAAAATAGTTACAAAAAGGTTAAGTTACTAGGCATCTCTGAGATATAGCCTAAGAGAGTTTCCTGGAGTGATAACACATAATAAAAAGAAAAATTGTACATATATCTTGTGTTCTTTGTGTTACTTGTGGTGATGACTTATTGATGATATGTGTTTCTGATATATGTTGCTGATATATGTTCATATCTAACTAGTTATAAATGACAACAATGGGTAATGAATAAATGTTGAATGTTAACTAAGGAGTTTTATGTGAAGAGGGAAGATTTGGGAAAAAGAGTCGCACACTCATTCTCCCCCTCTAAGTGTGGTAGGTGTGTCCAACAGAGAGGAGGCTGCATCCAAGATAACTATGGTGGTGATGGAAGGGGACGAAGAGGCTCGAGGATTGTTAGAAGAACAATATCGTGGAGCAATAAAATAAAACAAATGAGGAAATAAAACACAGAAGATACACAATACAATAGAGACACAGATATATGTGGTTCACCCAATGTGAGTTGCGTCCACTAGAGAAATTTCCAGGTCCTTCCTTTATTATTATCCAACAAATAAAGGGATACAACCTACAACACACCCACTGTAAATTCCTCTTCTATATCTCACAGTTTCCTCACTCAGAATACAATATTCACAATGATACATAGATGTAATACATTTCCCTTGTAAAAGAGGGTTTCCTTCTAGGGAAAAAAACCCTAACATAACTTCTACCGTCAGATCTGTGACCTTATAATAAACAGTCCAAATTTACTATGAAATTATAATATACATTTACAAGGCAATTATTCCTTCGGGATGTAAAGTCTTCATGGGGTATAAACACGGCTGAAAACAAAGACTTTTGAATAAAGAAGATAATCAAGCTCAACAACTAACAATATCCCACTTGGAGACTGATCTCAACAACTCCATCACAGTTGTATATGTTGGATTATGATCCTTCTTCGACCTAGAAAATTTCTGATCTTCACCTTCATTCTTGAAGACCAATTGAAACTAAGCAGGAACTTAGTTTCTCCCTGGTTACTCCCTTTGTTAACATGCCTACAAGATTCTGGCTAGTGTGTATCTTTTCCAACTTCAAATTTCCATCTTCCAAGATGGATCGTATGAAATGGTACCTAATTTGTATATGCTTAGTCTTCGAATGGAAGGATGATTTATTTGCAATATGAATGGAACTCTCACTGTCACAGTACAACCTACTATTCTCTTTCTTCTTTTCCAATTACTCCATAAACCTCTGTAACCAAGTCATTTATCTACTAGCCTCTGTAGCAACAACATAATCTTCTTCTTTTGTTGAAAGTGAAACAACCTTTTGCAGTTTAAAAATCCAACTTATTTCTATTCCACCTATAGTAAAAACATACCCTATGGTGCTCCTCCTGCTATCTTTATCACCTTTCATATCTGAGTCAACATATCCCTATAGAACAATGTCTGAACCTACAAAACATAATGCATGAGTAATAGTACCTCTCAAATACCTGAGAATCCACTTTACTGCCTCCCGATGTTCTTTACCTGGATTGTTCATATACCTTCTCATGATTGCCACTTGCATGTCTAATGTATGGTCTTGTGCAAACCATCACATACATCAAGTTGCCAACTCTTGATGAATAAGGGACCCTAGACATGTATTTTTTCTCCTCCTATGTCTTGAGACACATTTCCTTAGTTAATTTGAAATGGTTGGCCAAAGGTGTACTAACTGGATTTTCATTACGCATTCTAAACCTCTCTAACACCTTCTCTATGTACTCACCCTGAGACAATGTCAATTTGTGATTTTTCTTGTCTCTTGTTATTCTCATACCAAGGATTTTCTTTACAGCACCCAAATCCTTCATAAAAAATGAATTAGCTAATTTCTTCTTGAACACATTTATATCCTGCATATTAGACCCTGCAACAAGCATGCCATCTACATACAATAGAAAGATAATATATCTTCCATTTTCTAGATTTTTAAAATAAACACAGTGATCAAAATGACATCTAATATAACCTTGTTCTGTCGTAAACCTATCTAACTTCAAATACCATTGCCTTGGAGTCTGATTTATGCCATACAAGATCTTATTCAACCTGCATACCAAATTCTCATTCCCTTTGACCTCATACCCCTGTGGTTGCTACATATAAATCTCTTCCTCCAAATCCCCATGGAGAAAAGTTTTATTTACATCTAATTGTTCAATATGCAAATCTTCTACTGCCACAAAACTTAAAATAGTCATAATTGAAGTCATTTTAACAACATGAGAAAAAATTTCATCAAAATGTATACCTTTCTTCTGTACAAACCCCTTTACAAAAAGTCTAGCCTTGTACTGCGTTTTTCCTCCATCTTCTTCCTTCAACTTGCAAACCCATTTATTCTACAATGCTCTTTTTCCTGCAGGAAACTGAACCAAATCCCAAGTTTGGTTATTTACCAGGGAATCCATTTCCTCTTTCATTCCTTGCTCCCACATTTTTTAGTGTATACCTGCATCGCCTCTTCATAACATTTTGGTTCACCAGAATCAATCAACAATACATAATACAATGAAGGAGAGTATCGTTCAGGGGGTCTACTTAATCTAGTAGATCTTCTAACAACACTTGCAAGAGTTTGAGGTACTTGTTGCTCCTGTTGTTGTACATTTTGATTTTCTGTTACCTTTGGAATTTTTTTCTAGTGATCTCATCAAGCACAATGTATTCTGGTTTTTCTTTTCCTTGTTTCTTTCCTTGCAACTTATCTTTGTACATGAACTTCTCATTGAATATGACATCTCTACTCCTAATGATTTTGTTATTTTCATAATCCCATAAGCGATAACAAAAATTGTTAACACCGTGTTAGCACTCTGTAATTTGCCAAGGCTGTGGAGGCAATCACTGAGGTAACATCAAACCACTTAGAATATTGACTCTATCCCTCCAAGACTCAAAGAGGGCTCTCTCTGTCTAATATAACTATCTTCCTTGGGAATTTTAGGCTAGTTATTACTTGTACACAAGTTCTGATTTAAAGAATTGGGTAGGGGCAGAGAAGAGGAACCATTGGGAAATGGAGTCACAAGCTGAGGTTCAATCAAAGACAAGTTCTATAGAAAAACTTACATGGAAAGGTAGGCAGTCTTGTGGGATTCTTTGAGTTTGATTTTGGATTTGGAGGAGAAGATGAGAGGGCCAGGCAATAATAGGGCAAGCAAGAATCCTGAAACTAATCATTGAGCAGAAAACATTGATAATTATGTCAAAGCCAGAAACATAGTGTATGTCTCAAAACAATTTGTTCTTTGAACCTATTTGCATAATTCAAAATATGAATAAATTAAGAAATACAATGGAAACAAATTACAGTGAATAAGAAAAACATCACCACCAAGATTGACACATGAATCTTGTAACTATTGTGACTGCATTATTGGATTGATGAATAGAGGAGGCTCTGTGAGCTCTGATACAAAATTAAATCATGGTCCTCACTGATCAACCATTGTACATTTGAATAATATAAATATATAGAAATATTATCTCCCAGGATCAGGAGGTCGAATTCAACAACCTCGGCCAAAAATAGAAACAAATCCCTAAAAATCTTGAACTCATTGCCATGAAAGATGGGTCGGACTACTGAAAATAGGGGTCAACTCATACATTCGTATATCAAAATATATGTCAGTTGTGTGAAAACTGAAATATTTTATTGTATATGAGTCCATCCTGAGAAACAACCTCTTTCATTTTTTCCAAATTCATCTCCAACTATCTGAAACAACTCCGCAAAATCATGACCAAAACAGGAAAAAATGGAAGCCTAAAAAATAGGGCTCAGAGATGGCTTCGATTCTCCTAAATTCCGACACCTCTGTAAATTATGGGAGCGTTTATTGTTATTCATCCCATTCAAAACAAAAACATCTTTCGGATTTTAAAAATTCATTCCCGGTTGGCCGGAATCACTCTCGGAAACAGACTGGTAAAACTGACGAAAAAAACAGTTTTAATTATTGGGAGGGCAGTTTTGGAGGAGTAAAGGTGGTTTTTGGACTCCTCGAGGTGATAAATGGTATTGGGAGGGGGGTTCTGATTTCACCATATAGTGACACCTTTCCCCAAGTAAACCACTTACTCAGACCCCCCTTATGGTGGAGTGACATAAGGG
>SNQJ01S0045926.1:43677-58076 GCA_010110895.2 Picea sitchensis
CTATTGAAAATTTCAAAAGTTAACAAAAATGGAGGGACATTTCTGCGAGTACTAATAGTGGAAGCTTGTTGCTTTTTACTCGTGGCCTCTAAAACTGATTTATCTACATTTGTTACATTATTTACAGGAAGGTCTCTTTTATCATGAGGATTAGAAGTAGTTTTGGCGGAGGCCTTCAAAGGAACTTTGGGGTTGTTTTGAACACCTTTGTTACTGCTTGGATTGCCATTTTTGTTGTTCTCTGTAATATTTTGTAGCATTTTTTGCAGAAGAAAAGGGAATTTTAATAATTCATAAACATAAATGTTTGCCCTAAGCTTTTTTAGATCTTCAACCAAATCATAATCTAAACTTGGGTTTACTGAATTCTATTTAGTCTCAGTTGATTTAGAATGTTTTGGAGGCAAATTTGTAGTGATTTCAGAAGAAGGCTTATTTGTTGTCTTGCTCCTAGTATTGTAAGGATGCACTGTTTCGAAATTAGCTTGAAAAATGCTATCCGAAAAATGTCCAAAAATGTTCGGAGAGGATTCATCTTCTTCTACTGTCTCTTGTTCAACTACTTCTTCAGGGATCTCAGGAGGAACCAAGTTATCATGTGCTTCTAGAATCGTTTGAATAGCAAATTTCAGGCTTTCTAGATTTAGGCCTTCAGTATTTGAATTAGGTCCGTTGGAGAGAAAAGGATTCCTAAAAGGGGGTTTGTAAGGCCCTTTGCTCGAAGAAGCTTCTTCAGTTTACCTTTTCAAATCTATAACTTTGTTGGATAGTTTTTGAACGAATTTCTGTAAGTTTTCTAAGTCTGAGCTTTCAGGTTGAGCTTTGTTTTGGGAAGGTCTAGGGAGAATTTCGATTTTCTTTTTGGATGATGAATTAGTCTCAGTCTCATTGCTAGTAGTGTCTTTTAAACTGAGGATGTCTTTCTTGATCTGACTGGCCTCTTCGAAGGCTTCTAACAACGTAGCTTTCTTGGATCTCTTTACCCAAATGGCTATGCTTTGATGTAAGGCTTTCGTATAATACGCTATAATAATATTCTCGGCAGGCATCGAATCCGTAGGGATTCGGTTCTTTAGTGTCAAGAACATTTGATTAAAGTCTTTGATCTTTTCTTTGGGGTTCATTCTTATACTAGAAATCTCCATGAATAGAACTTTAGGAGACCTACATCTCCAAACTTCTCAAGAAAACAGGATTCAAATTTCTCCCATGACACGATGGTGTGGGGCTGTTGGGCAAAGTACCAGGTAGAGGCATTGCCCTCAAAGGTGTAGGGAAACAATCTATAGACTACATCTTCGTGCTTGACACTAAGGAGTATAATGGATAACATAAAATTTTTGATGTGATCTTCAACGATCTGTTTGGAGTCCGGGTCAAATTTAGGGAGCCATTTTTCCGGGTGTTTGGGTAAAGGATGGTGAGGCCCAGGTATGACCACTGCATGTTGGTCGAGCCAGGGTCTGGTGGGATTGTTCGGGTTGGCCATAGGTGTGGGTGGTGTTGAAGGCTGGGATGAGGATCTACCTTCATCATAGGATTCTTCTCCAGAAGAAGAAGGAGATGAAGGAGGTGGTGATGGTGGTATACCAAATCCTCCTGCTACAGGAGTGAGGATTGGATCTGTAGGGTTTAAAGTAAGTTCAGTGCCTCCATGTTGTTGTCTGATATAAGAGAAGTCTAGCGGTTGGTTCAGAGGTCGGTTTGGTTGTCTTATACGAGCTAAGGCACTGTGCGTTCTTACGAGAGATTGGCGAACAATCTCTTGTATGTCACCACCTGTAGGATTTGGAGTTACTGGTTCAACTGTGATCCGTAGATCGTCGTTTGATGTGGTTGTTTTTTGAGGGACAATGTTGGTGTCTGAATGACTTCTAGTCACTATAGGTGAGCGGGTAGGTGGTGGAGGAGTCTTATGACCTCCTTGTGCCATTAATAGTTTTCAGGCCCTTCTTCTAGCGCCATTTGTTGACAGGCGAAATTGACCGCTCATCAACTGGAGGAGTGAATCTGGTCTGGGGTTGTCTAATTAACCCAATCCGTTTGGATTGATCCACTTCGACGGTTTTAGCGGCTCCGTTAGCCGATATTACTCCTAAGAAAGCCAAAAACAAAACTAAAGAAGATAAAATAACTTAATGAATAATACTCGCTGAAAACTATATATAGATCTAATATATATTTACAGTTTACTGAATAATATTTATAAACTAAGTCTACTTATTATATGTAGAATATATACAAATGAATTTATTTCTAATGTATATATAACATTTAAAAAATGTGAATTTTAACCTAAATCCGCGAAAATCAAATATGGATCAATTTATTAAACAACAACAAAGCTATCTTTCAATCTTTATTTATTTATTTTCTTATAATGTTTATAAACAAGAAATGGAAAAACAAACTGTCTAATTGAAAACAGAGATAACAAACAGTAGAATATGTTTAGACTGCAGGAAAATTATGTATTAATTAAACTAATGAAATAAAACTAACAAACTGACCTGTTATCGCATCCCATATTCGTTCTGTGTATAACATCCAATCTCGCTGTCTGATGAGGCAAACCCGCAACAGATCCTACAAATGCTTCTCGTAAACGTGAAGCAGTAATGATTGAATCTGAATGATAGAACATATAAGAGATATAGTAACAACAATCTTATAATTTCACAAGTGACCACATTGAGATAAATCCTGCTGTGAAAACTTGTGAATAAATGTTCAATGAATGATGAATATAAATCTCTTAATCTCAAGTTTGAACAGAATAATTACTGTATGTTAAATATGGGACATAAAACATGGATATCATATAAAGTTTATCATACCAATTTGAAATAAACCACGATAGCTAAAGCAATCACAATCTAATTACAAATTGAAATAATCATAACTTGAATAAAAACACGATATGGAGAAGCTAAAGCTGTGCAAATATCATATTCTATTCAAGTTTGTAAATTAGAAATCCATAGTTTTTGCCCCAGGCAGAGATGATTTCAAGTTTACAAAATAACATACTTATATAGGTTCCATGAACAAAATGTTTCTTGTTGATAACATCTAATCTGTTCCAAAAAATGTGGGGGATGCAACCTCCCAGATTTTACTTGATATCAAAACTAACAGCCTAATCTATTAACTAAAAACATAAAGATAGTATGGTTGAGAGATGCCAATAGTGCTTCAAATATCCTTAGAAATCATGGGTTCCTGAAAAAAAATAAAAATAAAAAGATTTGAGATGTATTTCCAGTTATCAAAAACAAGTAATTCGAATTTTTCTAACTAGCTACAGAATCTCACGATTCTGTAGCTAGTTATAATTATAACTAGAATCATATTTTATTGAATCAATCAAAACAAACTAAAAAGTAATTTGTGCAAACAAATCGTGTATCCTAAATTGAGAAAGACAGAATCATACTAAACTTAAAAATAAAAAAAAATAAAAATCATACCTCAAATTAAGGGATTCAAACAAATCAAGTAATCTTTGAATTTACTATTGCTGTCGCTGCTTCCACGTTCTTAAAAATAATAGAACCTATGGTTTTTTGTCATTTTTCTTTGGCTTGAGCTATGGATTGGAGTATTATATTCTCTTTTGTCAGCGAATCCACCTGGTCTTCCAAAGATTTAAGACGAGACTATAGTAAAGGCACATCCTTGTAATACCTGTCGATCCAAGATCGACATTCATTATAGTGCGGATGTAAAGACTGTGTATTGGTACTGATATTATTAATAGCTGGAGAATCATCCAATTAACATGTAGGTTCATCACAAAGTTTGATTCCAGGAAAATCAGGATTGTCCTTTAGACACGGTGGTAGGTTGGTAACATAATCGTAGGGTCTGTCAGGACAAAGTCCATATGAGTATGGATACTCTTCGGCCAAGAACCTTTCAATCTCCGAATCCGAACCTTCACTAATCTCAATTGTGTTTTCTGTGTGTGGACAGGGTTTGGGTTTGTTTCGAGAACATCGTAAGACCCAACGAATGGCCTTTTTACTCTTATAATTAACATCGACGTTGCCTTTAAGCTTTCTCCTTGTGGTTTTTTTAACAGTCTTAACACAACTCTTAGGATACGAATCCGGTTGAGTGTCGGGTTGAGTAGAATTAGGGTAGGTCGAGGGTTCCAAATTAGAGACAGGATCACAGGGCATGAATGAAGGAGGAGGAGATATGGTAGGTTTCAAAAGGGTTTATGCAATAACAGGCTTGTCAACCTGCCCCATCTCACTATTACCGAAGCCATTTCGTAGCACAAAATAATCCCAACAATCATTGTTTAATTTTAACTGATGCATAATGATAATCTTGATTAAACCATGATGGAACAAACTAGAATCAAACTTCTTCCTCTTAAACCGCTTTCCCATCTTGTATAGACTTCTAAGGAGGAAATAGGGCATGTTCAGTGGGAAATCAATAAATCTCATAAGCAATCGCAGGTGATACAAGAAAACCAACCCAAATCTCCCTTCACATGTAATAAATTGTTTCACAATAGCTAACAGATCATGCCATCTAGGTTTTAGAGATGAAACAGGCATACCTCGGTCGCAATTGGTAATTTTCCTTGAGGTGAACAAAAATGACCAGGGAACCTCTTCAACCTTTGCGTTCTTGAACCAGTTTTTCCCCACAACTGGTAAACCGGTAGATTGGCTTATAAAATCTTCATTTACCTCAAGCTCTACATCTATTTTTTCTTTGCAACCATCGAATGTCAACGCAAACTCTTGAGAAACTCTCAGATTGAAGCCCTCAAATTTTTCAATAAACAAATGCTAGTCGTTCCTTTCTAAGTCGTCTCTGGCATTGTCAAATGATAACAAGGTTTGGATGCCGTTGGGCTCAATCCTCACCACAAGAGCCATGGCTAACAACAGGGAATCCACACGGAAATCGAAGGTGGGGTTTGATAGAAAAAACACAGATCCATACTCCCGAGTTTCCTCAATGCAATGCAAAGACAGTTCGAAATGGTAGGCAGGAGCGTTAATCACCATGCGTGGGAAAGAGATTGTGAAGCCCGAGGCCATACAGAGCAATAATATCACGTTGTACCTCATACGATACCTTGGGATATGGGTAGTGTAAGGATGTAAGCACTTGTATACCATAGAGCGCACACATTCATGACTTGATTCAAGGTAAAGTTTCAAATAAACATTGTGTTAAAAAAATTTATGAATCAAACCCCATTATATTAATCAAATATTGATGAGTGGGGTTTTTTTTTTACTTATGTAACCAAGGCATGACTAGGACCAAGGTGTTATAAACTAGGAAAACCATCAAGTTCATAGTGAAAGACGACCATTTGACAATAGACCATATGAATCATTTATCCTTTGATCAAAAATCGAAACCAAGTGTGAATTCCAGCAGTGAGTTTTCATGCTTACAGTCATGAAAACAAAAATCGAAAGGAAGGTATGTAAAAAGCGAGAAGTGATAAGTGTCGTTTAGTGAGAAAGGTCGTGACGAGTAACGAGAATTTAAATACCCTGTGTAGGTATCTTGTAAAAATAGAGATTATATTATTGCTGCCAACACTTGGTAGACGACAAGATCCAACTTTGATGATAGACAAAGTTTGGACACATTTTCGGTTGTAATCATCTATATGGCGACTCCATTGGAACAAAGTGGCTCCGAGAAGGGCTCATACCAGAGAAAACCAAGAAAGGCCACTGGCAACACCAATTCCATACCCTGAGAAGATCATCAGAAGTGGAAAAGCATTGCAAATACAAACTTCCATATCTACAAGAGAATCTAAACCAGGTTTTTCAAGAAACACTTCTTCATTTGTATCTAGAGAACCTCTTGTCGAATCCACTTCTATTGAAACTTCTAGTTCTCATAAAATTGTAATTGTGTCAGAAATCTTGAAGGGTGATGAGCCTTCAATTTCTTCTGATGTTATAGATTCTATTTTTAAGCATGTTACTATATCCAACTTAGGAGAAGAAGTTGTAGAATCTATCCAAGAAGAGGACTCTTCCTCTTCCTTGAATTCTTCACAAACTGAGCCTATAGAAAGTTTTTTCCATACTCATACTAGTCTGCCCATTCTTGAAGATATTTTACAAGATATTTCCTCTAAGGGTGATGATAACTTGGCCTTGTTGCTCAGTCAGTTTTACAGATCTTCTTATTTCCCACCTCATTTAGGAAACACTTTCCAGGTTAGTCATCCTACTAGTGCTTCCACTTCATTCCTCAACGAAGTAAGACCACCATTGTCCATAGTCCCACATATCCCATCTCAGCCGTCATCTACATAAACTTCTTCCTCTGCATCAACCCCCAATATTGCCATGGCTGCCCCTTTGACAAAAATGGAACAGATCTTAGCCAATAGGTATGCTCCTCTTATTTTTCCCAATCCCTTATCAGCCATGTCAATAGGTGATTATCAGAAGTATATGCCAAAGTTTACTGGATCTGGGGATTATAACATTGAAGAACATATAGAGGCTTTCTATGCTTATGCTGAGAATATTAACATTTCAGAGGAAGATGTTTGGACCAGAATTTTTGTGTAGAGCTTGGATGGTCAAGTCAGGAAGTGGTTCAAGGAACTGCCAACAAATTTAGTGGCAGGCATTGAGTAGTTAGATGGAGTGTTTTTGAAATAGTGGGGAGAAAGAAGAGACCTCTTGTATTATATTACTGAATTTGGAAATCTAAGAAGAGAAAATGGGGAGTCTGTCTCAGACTTCACCAAAAGGTTCAATAAAATGTTTGGCAAGATCCCTGCAGAGATCAAGCCAACTGATGCATCAACAAAGATTACTTACTCTTTTTCCTTTGGTCCAAATTTTTTTTTAATCCTTAGAGAAAGAAGGTCAGACACACTCACTTTAATGCAAGATGATGCTCTTGATGTTGAATCTAACATTATGGCATCTTAGAAACTTAAAGGAAAATTTGAGAGAAAGAATTCATCTGCTGACCCTCCTTATTCTTCAAATACCAAAATGGAAAAGATGGCCAAGATGTTGGACAGCTTGACCTCAGAGATGTCAAAACTGAAAATTTAGAGTCAACAACCAGCAAGAAGTAAAGAGCCTAATGCCTATGCTTCCAAGAATCCCAATGCATTCCATTATAGAAGGAACAACCAGCAGGTCCAGATCCTTCAGAGAGACAAGAATGCAACTGAAGACCAAAGGATCTGGGCCCCCTTCCAAAATGCAGTGCTAGAAGACGAGCATCAGTTATCTCATGATGAAGTTGAAGAAGAAGACGACATCAATTTCTTTGGGGATGATATTGATTCCTCCTTCTTGACACAAACAGATTATGAGGAGGCCCAGATGAATGAGTAGATTCATGAGGCAAGCATTGAAGAATCTTTTTATCATACAGATGATCGGCCAGGTTACAATTTAATATCTAAGATTGCTGCTCCAAAGCCATTGCTTGCTACCCCTAGAAAAAAGAAAGATGTTGCTGCCAAGTAGCCTGCTTCTCCTACAAAGAAGACCTCCACTCCTACAAAATAGAAACAGAAGAAATTGCAGACCCAAGATAAAGAATAGGTGTCCCTCAGAGATCCTTCTAATGAGGTAAAACCTTCTGATAAAATATCATATTCATTTAATTTCAAATTAGAAATTCAGAAGGTAAAAATACCTATGCCATTGACTGAACTTATGAAGAATGACATATTCAAGTCTTCTATCCTGAAGTCCCTTCAACCAAAGACTCCCCCAGCTATTGATTGCATAAACCTTGAATATGACAAGCCCACAGTGACTATAGGACCTACGGTAGAAGACCAAGATGACTCTTTTCCACCCTTCTACATACCCCTGAATATCCATGACAATATCCTTCACAACTGCTTGCTTGACTTGGTAGCGTCACACAATCTTATGGATAAAGCAGTGATGGATGAACTTGGGCTTGAAATCACAAAACATTACCATGATCTCTTCTCTTTCGACTCTAGGAAATTCATATGCCTCGGCCTCATAAAAGACCTTGTCATAAACCTTTCTCAGATGCCAATGAGAAGCATGGTAATGGATGTTGTAGTGGCTGATATCCCACCCAAGTTCGGTGTCCTCTTTTCACGTTCATGGAGCAAAACATTAGGAGGTACCTTGTAGATGGATATTTCATATGCCATAGTACCAGTGTTTGGAGGAGAGCTAAAGAGACTTTACAAAGAAAATCAACTTGCCTACATCATTAGTGATGGGAAGAATTCTGTAAACCATCCCATCTATGCATTAGAAACAGACTTTGGGGAATGCATTCTGCAAATAGATGATGCCCAACCAACTCCATTGCAGCTCACAAAGCCTACTTATCAGTAGATTGATGGAGAGAGTACTCCTATGTGGAGCATGTTCTTTGATGGTGCCAATACCAAAGACTCAACAGGTGTTGGTGTAGTTTTGATTTCTCCTTCAAAAGAGGCTATTCATTTGTCTTTTAAACTTGATTTCAAAACTACTAACAATATAGTAGAGTATGAGGCTTTGTTGTTGGGATTAAATTCTACCAATGAGATGGGAATCAAAGGACTAAAGGTGTTTGGATATGTGTATCTCATCATAAAACAAGTGAATAGTACTTTCCAAGCAAAACATGTCAGGTTGAAAGCTTACAGGGATGAGGTATGGAAAATCAGGGTCTCTTTTTCCATTTTTGATATTTCTTATATACCCTGAGCTATGAATCACCTTACCGATTCCCTTGCTGTCTTAGCCAGTATGTTCATTCCTCCCATGCCTCCTAGACTAAATTATGAAATCCAAGTCAAATATAGACCATCTCTGCCTGACAATATCAAATATTGGAAAGTCTTTGAAGATGATGATGAGCTTAGTATATTTCTCCAGGTGGTAGATGAATTTTCTGATATGCATATTGAAGAGGAAAATCAAAATGTAGAGGAATCCAAAAAACCTAAGCTAAAAATAAAAATGGGTCAACATGATATTGTTCAGCTGCCCAACAATTATATACCTCGGGGTTTGGTGCCTCTTGAGAAGATTTTCGACCAAAATGATGTCCCCTACAAACCTGATAAGAAGGAGAAGGATCCTGCTGTCCATGAGAGCAATATAGGAATCCAAAGTCATCCTAAATTAATAAATCTGTCCATTGAATTAATTGCTGACTAGAGGTCAGAATATTGCAACATTGTGAAGGAATTTGCTGATGTTTTTTCCTGGAAATATAGTGATCTGAAAACCTATAATCCTGATGTCATTCAACATAAGATTCCCCTTGAGAAAGACACCATCCCTTTCATACAGAAGATGAGACCTATCAGTCCTCTATTATTGTCTGTAATTGAAAAAGAAATAAAAAAGCTCCTTGATGCCAAAATCATAATCCCATTAAGATACTCCAAATGGATTGCAAACCTAGTAATAGTGAGAAATAAAAATGGTGTGATCAGGTTATGCGTTGATTTTAGAAACTTAAATAAATGATCCAAGAAAGAAAACTATCCCCTACCCAAGATGGAACACTTGCTGTAAAGAATTTCGGGGGCCACTATCATGTCTTTCCTAGATGGCTTCTCAGGATATAACTAGGTTTATGTACACCCTGGTGACCAAGAAAAAACTGCCTTTACTACTCCTTGGGGTAACTTCATGTACGACAAGATGCCATTTGGGATAATGAATTCCAGGGCCACTTTTCAGAGGGCCATGGACATAGCTTTCATGGGAGAGAAGGAAAAGTTTGTCCTCATCTATCTTGATGATATTACAATTTATTCTAGCAGTCATGAAGAGCATCAGAAGCATCTAAAAAGAGTAGTTTTGAAATGCAGATAGTTCGTGATTTCCTTGAACCCCAAAAAGTCTCAATTTGCTCTCAAGAAGGGTAAGCTCCTAGGCCACATTGTTTTAGCAGAGGGAGTGAAAATCAATTTAGATCGGGTGGAAGCAATTCAGAAGTTGTCCATACCAAGTTCAAAGAAGGATATCCAATCCCTACTCAGTAAGATAAATTTTTTCATAAGGTTTATTCCTAATTTCGTTGAGTTAGTGAAACATATAACCTCTATGCTAAAAAAGGGATCTGAGATAAAATGGAAAGACAATGCAAGAAGCTCATTTCAAGATATCAAATAGGCTATCATGGAATCTCCCACTCTAATAAGTTCGGATTACACCAAGAATTTCTATATTTTCTCTTTTGCTTCCTATGACACAGTGGCAATAGTCTTGTTACAAAAAGATGATGAAGGTCTTGATCACCCAGTGGCTTTCTTTAGCAAATCACTCAGGGATGTTGAAATAAGGTATGATCCTATAGAAAAACAAGCTTATGCCCTCATTAAGTCATTAAAATCTTTCATAATTTATATCCTCCATGCAAAGGTTGTGGTGATGACTTATTCATGATATGTGTTTCTGATATATGTTGCTGATATATGTTCATATCTAACTGGTTATAAATGACAACAATGGGTAATGAATAAATGTTGAATGTTAACTAAGGATTTTTATGTGAAGAGGGAAGATTTGGGAAAAAGAGTCGCACACTCATTCTCCCCCTCTAAGTGTGGTAGGTGTGTCCAACAGAGAGGAGGCTTCATCCAAGATAACTATGGTGGTGATGGAAGGGGACAGTGAGGCTCGACGATTGTTAGAAGAACAATATCGTGGAGCAATAAAATAAAACAAATGAGGAAATAAAACATAGAAGATACACAATACAATAGAGACACAGATATATCTCGTTCACCCAATGTGAGTTACGTCCACCAGAGAAATTTCCAGGTCCTTCCTTTATTATTATCCAACAAATAAAGGGATACAACCTACAACACACCCACTGTAAATTCCTCTTCTTTATCTCACATTTTACTCACTCAGAATACAATATTCACAATGATACATAGCTGTAATACATTTCTCTTGTAAAAAAGGGTTTCCTTCTAGGGAAAGAAACCCTAACATAACTTCTACCGTCAGATCTGTGACCTTATAATGAACAGTCCAAATTTACTATGAAATTATAATATACATTTACAAGGCAATTATTCCTTCGGGATGTAAAGTCTTCATGGGGTATAAACATGGCTGAAAACAAAGACTTTTGAATCAAGAAGATAATCAAGCTCCACAACCTACAATATCCCACTTGGAGACTGATCTCAACAAATCCATCACTGTTGTATATGTTGGATTATAATCCTTCTTCGACCTAGAAAATTTCTAATCTTCACCTTCATTCTTGAAGACCAACTGAAACTGAGCAGGAACTTAGTTTCTCCCTAGTTACTCCCTTTGTTAACATGCTTGCAAGATTCTGGCTAGTGTGTATCTTTTCCAACTTCAAATTTCCATCTTCCAAGATGGATCGTATGAAATGGTACCTGATTTGTATATGCTTAGTCTTCGAATGGAAGGATGATTTATTTGCAATATGAATGGAACTCTCACTGTCACAGTACAACCTACTATTCTCTTTCTTCTTTTCCAATTACTCCATAAACCTCTGTAACCAAGTCATTTATCTACTAGCCTCTGTAGCAACAACATAATCTTCTTCTTTTGATGAAAGTGAAACAACCTTTTGCAGTTTAAAAATCCAACTTATTTCTATTCCACCTATAGTAAAAACATACCCTGTGGTGCTCCTCCTGCTATCTTTATCACCTTTCATATATGAGTCAACATATCCCTATAGAACAATGTATGAACCTACAAAACATAATGCATGAGTAACAGTACCTCTCAAATACCTGAGAATCCACTTTACTGCCTTCCGATGTTCTTTACCTGGATTGTTCATATACCTTCTCACGATTCCCACTTGCATGTGTAATGTATGGTCTTGTGCAAACCATCACATAGATCAAGCTGCCAACTCCTGATGAATAAGGGACCCTAGACATGTATTTTGTCTCCTCCTATGTCTTGGGACACATTTCCTTAGTTAATTTGAAATGGTTGGCCAAAGGTGTACTAACTGGATTTGCATTACGCATTCTAAACCTCTCTAACACCTTCTCTATGTACTCACCCTGAGACAATGTCAATTTGCGATTTTTCCTGTCTCTTGTTATTCTCAAACCAAGGATTTTCTTTGCGGCAACCAAATACTTCATCACAAATGAATTAGCTAATTTCTTCTTGAACACATTTATATCCTGCATATTAGACCCTGCAACAAGCATGCCATCTGCATACAATATAAATATAATATATCTTCCATTTTCTAGATTTTTAAAATAAACACAGTGATCAGAATGACATCTAATATAACCTTGTTCTGTCGTAAACCTATCAAACTTCAAATACCATTGCCTTGGTGTCTGATTTATTCCATACAAGATCTTATTCAACCTGCATACCAAATTCTCCTTCCCTTTGACCTCATACCCCTGTGGTTACTGCATATAAATCTCTTCCTCCAAATCCCCATGGAGAAAAGTTTTATTTACATCTAACTGTTCAAGATGCAAATCTTCTACTGCCACAAAACTTAAAATAGTCATAATTGAAGTCATTTTAACAACATGAGAAAAAATTTCATCAAAATGTATACCTTTCTTCTGTACAAACCCCTTTACAAAAAGTCTAGCCTTGTACTGCTTTTTGCCTCCATCTTCTTCCTTCAACTTGCAAACCCATTTATTCTACAATGCTCTTTTTCCTGCAGGAAACTGAACCAAATCCCAAGTTTGGTTATTTACCAGGGAATCCATTTCCTCTTTCATTCCTTGCTCCCACATTTTTAGTGTATACCTGCATCGCCTCTTCATAACATTTTGGTTCACCAGAATCAATCAACAATACATAATACAATGAAGGAGAGTATCGTTCAGGGGGTCTACTTAATCTGGTAGATATTCTAACAACACTTGCAATATTTTGAGGTACTTGTTGCTCCTGTTGTTGTACATTTTGATTTTCTGTTACCTTTGGAATTTTTTTCTAGTGATCTCATCAAGCACAGTGTATTCTGGTTTTTATTTTCCTTGTTTCTTTCCTTACAACTTATCTTTGTACATGAACTTCTCATTGAATATGACATCTCTACTCCTAATGATTTTGTTATTTTCATAATCCCATAAGAGATAACAAAAATTGTTAACACCGTGTTAGCACTCTGTAATTTTCCAAGGCTGTGGAGGCAATCACTGAGGTAACATCAAACCACTTAGATTATTGACTCTAGCCCTCCAAGACTCAAAGAGGGCTCTCTCTGTCTAATACAACTATCTTCCCTGGGAATTTTAGGCTAGTTATTACTTGTACACAAGTTTTGATTTAAAGAATTGGGTAGGGGCAGAGAAGAGGGACCATTGGGAAATGGAGTCACAAGCTGCGGTTCAATCAAAGACAAGTTCTATAGAAAACCTTACATGGAAAGGTAGGCAGTCTTGTGGGATTCTTTGAGTTTGATTTTGGATTTGGAGGAGAAGATGAGAGGGCCAGGCAATAACAGGGCAAGCAAGAATCCTGAAATTAACCATTGAGCAGAAAACATTGATAATTATGTCAAAGCCAGAAACATAGTGTATGTCTCAAAAAAATTTGTTCTTTGAACCTATTTGCATAATTCAAAATATGAATAAATTAAGAAATACAATGGAAACAAATTACAGTGAATAAGAAAAACATCACCACCAAAATTGACACATGAATCTTGTAACTATTGTGACTGTATTATTGGATTGATGAACAGAGGAGGCTCTGTGAGCTCTGATACAAAATTAAATCATGGTCCTCACTGATCAACCATTGTACATTTGAATAATAGAAATATTATCTCCTAGGATCAGGAGTTTGAATTCAACAACCTCAGCCAAAAATAGAAACAAATCCCTGAAAATCTTGAACTCATTGCCATGAAAGATGGGTCAGACTACTGAAAATAGGGGTCAACTCATACATTCGTATATCAAAATATATGTCAGTTGTGTGAAAACTGAAATATTTTATTGTATATGAGTCCATCCTGAGAAACAACCTCTTTCGGTTTTTCCAAATTCATCTCCAACTATCTGAAACAACTCTGCAAAATCATGACCAAAACAGGAAAAAATGGAAGCCTAAAAAATAGGGCTCAGAGATGGCTTCGATTCTCCCAAATTCTGACACCTCTGTAAATTATTGGAGCGTTTATTGTTATTCATCCCATTCAAAACAAAAAATCTGTCGGATTTTAAAAATTCATTCCCGGTTGGCCGGAATCACTCTTGGAAATGGACTGGTAAAACTGACGAAAAATACAGTTTTAATTATTGGGAGGGCGGTTTTGGAGGAGTAAAGGTGGTTTTTGGACTCCCTGGGGTGATAAATGGTATTGGGAGGGGGGTTATGAGTTCACCATATAGTGACACCTTTCCTCAAGTAAAACACTTACTCAGACCCCCC
>SNQJ01S0045926.1:63905-89252 GCA_010110895.2 Picea sitchensis
GTGTGATTGTTTATTTATTACTTCTCATTATTGGATAATAATTCTACATTGATATAACATTTGAAGAAAAATGATTATAATTATGTTATTACTGATTCAGCCCCCCTCTCAGTAATCCAACATATTGACACATGAATCCTGTAACTGTTGTGACTGTATTATTGGATTGATGAACACAAGAGGCTCTGTGAGCTCTGATACAAAATTAAATCATGATCCCCATTGATTAACCATTCTACATTTGACTAATATAAATATACATAAATATTATCTCGCAGGATCAGGAGGTCGAATTCAACAAGCTTGGCCAAAAATAGAAAAAAATCCCCGAAAATCTTGAACTGACTGCCATGAAAGATGGGCCGAACTGCTGAAAATAGGGGTAAAATCATACATTCATATATCCAAAAAAATGACATATGTGTGAAAAATGAAAGAGTTTATTGTATATGATTCCGTCTTGAGAAACTACCTCTTTCGGTTTTCCCAAATTCATCTCTAGCTCATCGAAACAGCTCATGTAAAATCATGACCAAAATAGGAAAAAATGGAAGCCTGAAAAATAGGGCTCAGAGATGGCTTCAATTATACCAACTACTGATACATGTATAAATTATGGGAGAGGTTATTGTTCTTCATCTCGTGATGAACAAAAACCTCTCTCGTATTTTAAAAATTCATTCCCGTTTGGCCGAAATTACTATCGGAAACGGACTGGTAAAATTGGCAAAAAAAATAGTTTTAATTTTTGGGAGGGCGGTTTTGGAAGAGTAAAGGTGGTTTTCGGACCCCCTTGGGGTGGTAAATGGTATTGGGAGGGGGTGTCCGAGTTCACCATACGGTGGCACCTATCCTTAAGTAAGCCCCTTACTTGGACCCCCCTTGTGGTGGAGTGACGTAAAGGGGGGGGGTCCGTTATATGGGGGAAATACATGGGTTTAGAACTTGGGTTATTTTTTAGTTTTATTAATGTGTTTTATTTATTATATGTTTTTTTTTTAGTTTAGTTTTATTATGTTCAATTTTTATTTAATTTATGTTTTACATTGTTTTTTGATTTATATATTTTATATTTAATTTTTTAATTAATATTTAATTCTAAAATACTAACCTAATTGCTAACTTAATCAAACTAATCTAATTAATAATTAATAATTTATTATTAACAAGACTAACCTAGTTTATTAATCTAACTACACTAGTTTAATTAAATTAACATTGTTATTCTAACTAGTGTTAAAAATGCCACAAACTATTTATTACTAACCTAATTTTTTTTATCCTAAGCTTGTTTATGCAGAGATGAGTGATGGGAGAGATGTAGCCAATGGAATAAATGGACAAGGAGTGAGTGGCGCAGAGGTGGATGAATGATGCAGTAGGGTGATGAAGGATCAGGCAAAATGGAGGGAGGCGGAAGTGAAATCAACCGAGCCCAACAAACCAGATGTCTTCATCACAGGAGAAATTCCAAATAGATAGTTGAAAAATCAAGTCACCTATGATTATAGGAACCCAACACACCGTATCCAATAAAGGTACACTTCTTGGATTTTTCCTCAAGCTTTGTTTTATTTTCTTTATCAATATGGACAAATGCTTCACAACCGAAAGTCTTCAAAAAACAATAATTTACCTTTTTACCTGTCCATTCCTCCTCTGGAATTATACCATACAAATATATTCAAGGTCCTCTATTTATTATGTAAACAATAGTATCTACAACATCTTCCCAGAACTGTAAGGGAAAACCAACATGCAATCTCATACTCCTTGCACACTCCATGATTGTCTTGTTCATCCTTTCTGACACATCATTTTATTGTGGTGTTCCTAGAACTATATTCTCTCAACAAATCCCATGGTATGAAAAATAATCATCAAACTCATTGCTGCAATATTCATCTCCATTTTCTGATCTAAGACACTTCAACCTTTTTCTTGTCTCATTCTCAACCAAAGATTTCAATTTCTTAAAAGTATTAAAAACATCATATTTTTGTCAAATGCAATAAATCCAAGTTTTCCTAGTTGCATCATCAATAAAAGTAACATAATAATGAGATCCACCAAGAGATGATACCTGAGTTGGTCCCCATACATCTGTATGCACAAGATCTAACCTTTCACTCTTCTTTTCTTTTCTGACTCTGAGAAATCTGACTCTCTTTTGTTTTCCATAAACACAATGCTCACATAAATCCAAATCAATTTGTTTAAGATCTGTAAATAAATTTATTTTGTGAAGTATCTACATCCCCTTCTCACTCATGTGTCCAAGCCAATGATGCCACAGTGTTGTATCCACTCCTATAGAATCTAATGAGATAGAAGAGTCAGCATGCCCAGTACATAAATACAATGTACTTACCTTCTCTTCTTTTGTTATCACCAATGATGCTTTGGTGACATTCCACACCTTATCTATAAATATGGATATACAACCTTCACTTTCCAGCTGCCCTGTTGAAATTAAATTTTTACTTAGATCTGGAACATGTCTTACCACTTTCAACAACCATTGGCTTCCATTGCTTTTCTTTATTTTTACCTTTCCCATTCCAACAATTTTGCATGGTGCATCATCACCCAAATGAACCTGTCCAAAATCACCTTGAACATAATCTAGAAATTGTTTCCTATGGGGCATGGCATGAAATGAAGCCCCAGAATCTACTACCCAAGACTCATAAATATTATCTACAGAAAGAATCAAAGTATCTTGTAAAACATCACCTGTTACATTTGCTTCTTGGTTTTTCTCCTACTGTCCATATCTTTGTTTCTTTGGAGCTTTGTAGTCTTTCTTCAGATGTCCTTTCTTCCAACAATTCCATCATTCTATCTTTCCAAGTCTAGATTTGGATCTGTCCTTCCTAGAATTCCCACGGTTCCCTGATCCCTTTCCTCTATCCTTTTGTCTTCCTCGGTTCTCCATGTTTAACACATTACCCGATGTCTCACCTATGTTTTTCTGTCGCATTTCCTCACCAAGGATAACACAAACAACATCATCAAATTTTAAAGTGTTTGAACTAGAGACAGAGTTACTTACAACCATGACCAAGTTGTTCCAACTTTCTGGCAATGAGCAAAATATTAGAATAGCCCTGACCTCATCATCAAAATCCACTTTTACAGAACTTGTTTTATTAGTAACCATATTAAATTCATTTAAATGATCTGCAACAGAACCACCTTATAACATCTTCATATTAAATAATCTCTTCATTAGAAATACCTTATTGGACATCGAGGGTTTTTCATACAATTTATCCAATGCATCCATCAACTACTTCATTGTCTTTTCTTTCGAAATATTGAAAGCCATCGATGTTGCCAGGCTTAGTGATATTGTTCCTATTGCATTTCTATCAAGAACCTCCCATTCTTCATCCTTCATGGCTGTCAGATTATTTTCTATTCCACCCAATGGTAGGAATAGATCCTTCAAATATAAATAATCTTCCATATGCATCTTCCATAACTGGTAGTTTTGGCCATTAAATTTCTTGACCCTAAACTTTCCATCTTTTGCCATTTCTCCCACTCAAACCAGGAACCCTCTTTTCCTGCGAGTTACCTTTCGCTCTAATACCAATTGTTATAAGAATAGGATCACTGAGCAATAAAATAAAATAAATGCGGAAATAAAACACATAAGATACACAATACAATAGAGACACATATATACGTGGTTCACCCAGTGTGGGCTATGTTCACTAGAGAAATTGTCGAGTCCTTCCTTTATTATTATCCAGCAAATTAAGGGATACAACCTATAACACACCCGTTGTAACTTCCTCTTCTTTCTCTCATAGTCTCATCACTCAGAATACAATATTCACAATGATACATAGCCGCAATACATTTTCGTCATAAAATAGGGTTTCATTCTAGGGAAAAAAACCCTAACATAAATTCTATCGTAAGATCTGCGACCTTATAATGAACGGTCTAGATTTACTATGAAATTTCAATATACATCTATAAGGAAAATTTTCCTTTGGGGGCTTCACCCCTAAACCCCCCAATCGAGGGAATAGCCCCTCAGACCCTGTAGGAGGGGAAATCTCCCCTTCACTCCCTTGCATGGAGGAGTGTACATTCTTCTGGGGTGGCAAGTCTTCATGAGGTATAAACACGGCTGAAAAGAAAGACCTTTGAATAAGGAAGATAATCAGGCTCCACAACCAACACTGAATACATTGTTCCTCAGCTTCTGATCTTATTGCTGCGACCTCATCCTGGAGATGGTGATTCCCTTGCCGCTATTCCACTAGCAATTCTAGGGTAGCAATCATGTGTGTTGTGATACCATTCAACATGATATGCAGATCTTGGAATGAATTGACCAGTTCATCCTGCTCTTCCTCCTACAATTCACAATGCCAACGAGCAATGCCAATTCGTCTATTATCCATGACTTGAACACTCTTTCCCACAATTGCACCGCTATCAACAAACTCATGCTAATACCACTCTAAGGTCTCTAGGTTTCCCAATTTCCCCTTCAGGAGTTTTTTTTATTGCAGAATGCAAACCATATTGAGTTGTTCAAGAAAATTCTACATGCCCTTAAACATGGGTTTCCTACATGCGGATGATCACCACCCGAAGCATTGTGTCATGGAAATATTCAATCAATTAAAAAAAATATTTGTCCACACAGATTAAGCATCCAACATCTAACATAAGTACCATCATAACTACTAATGGGTAATGAAACCAAATGGTGGAATGACGCCCAGATGGCATTGAGAAGTATGAGATCCATACATGTGAGAGTTAGCCAGACCAGGATTAAGTGAAAAGGTGGAAGGGATGAGAAAGAGGACACATGAAGCATGTAAATATAGGTAGAGAAAGGATGAGGGGAGAATTTTATGGAAATATGACCGTGTGTGAGGAGTCAGGAACACATCGTGCTTAAACAAAGGGACCCACACATCAAATGGGAGTGCTCAACTGACATAGAGATGACTGAACGAGTTTTGAGATTAACTAAATAAAAAGAAAGAATAAGAGGGCTCCAAACGCACCCCCAAAAAAATATTTATCGGAGGAGAAATACATGCACACAATTAAGGAATGGGTTGGAAGGAAACTAGATCATTCACCTAGAGAATTCCCATTTGATCACAGATATCTTGATTAGCCTGGAAATCCTCTTTGGAATTGTTATGACGAAGAACATGGAAGGGAAAGGAGTGGAAATCTTCTAGCTCATTGTGGATTCTTGTAAATATTTTTATGAGTTTCATATATATTTGAAATTTTTTCCTCCTATCATGGTGACTTACTCCCTTCGAATCCCGTAGAAATGAGATGGAGCCCAAAACTTGCTTCCTAGCCAGAGTCAAACCTTGAAGTAGTGCATATGCTTTAGCTTGGTTGTTTGTTTCTATGCCCAATCTCCATGTAAAGTTGAGACTAGTGTATCCTCCTAGGGAGAATATAACCCCAACCGCTCCTGCCACCACAGATGGAAGGTGGTTCTATAATTTTAGGAGGAAGATCCTAATTTCTCTAGGGTCAACTAAGTGAATGGTCAACCACCTTGGCCAAACAATAACTAAATGAAAAATAAAAATAGTTCAAGCAATCACAAACCTAATGGCTACTATGTAAGAAACCAATAATCACTCCACTAAAAACCCTAAAGATAAGCCACAAGAAGACACACTCTTAAAAAAAATAGCAATTCAAAGTGATGAAATCCCTAAGCCCACACTTAATGAAGAACTGAAAAGATCCTTACGAAAAATCATCTTGACCCAAGAACAACCAATCAAGGTGTAAGAGATGGTTATAATAACCACCTACAAATCAATCACCCAAGGCACAATCTCCCTCATGAAGACGAAAAACCTTCAATGGAGTTGAGATTGGGAACTACTATATACCTTAAGTACTACAAGAAATTCCCACTTGTAGTCACCTATGCGAAGTGTAGATTTTAACCTTGTACAATATTTTACTGCAAACATATTTTCAATAAAAGAACAAAAAAGATACAATGGAAAATACACATATTACACAGACATTTTTCCCCTAGAAACCCAAACCAGGAAACCAACATATTCTATATTCATTCATAATGATACATTGTTTACAATACAATATACATATAGGAGCTAGCGGCATCCAAAAACCTGACCCAATGACCTGGATTAGTCAACAACCCTAATTCCTTAACCGGAAATAGAAAACCATCAACAAAAACCATGTGACGAAAAACCTCCCAACAATGGACATCTAAATCGAGGTGACATGAAAAATGAGGCATAAATGCAACACGTTTCCCAAGGTAATTTTGTTTTCTTTGGGAAGTTTCCCTAGAACCCCCACGCATAGGGGATATCACCCCCTTGTGACCCCCCTATGCGCTCGCCACAACGTAGCATCCTCCAAAACTAGTCGTGCAAAGAATATAACACATACCCAACATGAAGTCTAAGAAAGGTCACTAAGGAAGCCAATTCACTATTGTTCACAATTGGTAGTTGGTTGAAATAGTCACGGGTCAAAATTCTATGTTGGGTAGGAAATATGAGACTCCATCTTACAACCAAAACCTTAGAGAAGAGGTATCATCCTGATGATCTATCAATTCTACCAAAGTCCTCTATCCTTCATCCACCCACCAATCCAAATGAAAATGGATTTCTCAACATTTAAATAGGCTTGAACTAGTGTTTAATTCCTGTATTAGAGTTTCTTTCCCAACAAATACCTCTTAAATTGTGACTACTGGACTTATCACTCTTTAATCAATTCCTAGTCTCGTTTTGATAGGTCCTTGGGGAATTTATTCTCCACTCTTATACCAAGGCCATAAACACCTATACTATTGTGTGTTTTCTATAAATGAAAAGAAACTTCTAGTTGTTTTTAGATTTAGTGTTACTTTTAAAGGATTTTGTTTACTCAAAACATGGTCGTGGAATGAAACTCAATGATATATTGACTCACATTTGCATAAATTGAAGATTAAATTGTGAAAATGATTTGCAATTCAACAATACTTTTATTTTCCAAATGAAACAATTCAAACCTAAGAACTAATTTGAAATTCAATTCAAAGAAGATATATAATTTGTTGTTCAATGCATTCTTCTTTCAAATTCTAGAACCCAAACTCATGAAATTTGAAAAAGAAAACAAATATGCAGAAAACACTAGTTCACACAATTCACTCAACCAAACACCTAAACACATAATATAGGATTTGTTTTCTTTTTTCTTGTAAATCACACCTAAAGAAAACAAGCAAGAAAAATTACTATGTCAATTTTTTGTATGATAGAAGAGAATTCTTATCTTAGAGAACCCCCCCTGAAACTAGGATTCATAAGCAAATAAGGGTAAGAATTTCCCAAGCTCTAGACAGGTTCATAGGATGCAATGGTGCAACTTGCACACATGTGGGGATCACAATTTGTAAACCCGTGCTCATGTTCAAATGTGTGTGACTGTGAGTTATAAGGCCTACACACGTCTTATTGGGTGCAAAAATGAAAAATCTAATTGCACAAACAACATAATTTCTTCTTTTTACGATGTTTAATTCACATATCAATACACATATGATGGATATCTACAAGCTAAACCTATGGAACACTTATACACCAACCCAAGAGAGGAAAATCCAAAGAATTTATCTTCAATGGAGTCACTAATTCTACTGTAGGGGATTTAATACTCCTATCATTAGATCTAGGATTCCTTGGTGAGAGGGTTGGAATCTCATAGTAGAAAAATGATATATCACTATCTAATTTTTGTAGATTAACATTTCATAATATGACATGAAAAGGAGGAGTGAGACATACCATTTTTAACATTGGTAAATCCAAGGCAATAACTCCAATCTAAGATATATCCAACTCTAGATTTCTCTTCAAATTTGCACACAATCAAGCAACCAAATCTTTCACAAATCCAAAATAAGCATTTCAATGAAGATATTAATCTAAATTATTTTTAATTAGAACCAATATAATACCATTTCCTGGAACTAAATACAATAAGCATGTACAAGAAAAGTAAATTTAGATGGAGTAAGTTAATTTGTATTTAAAAATAAAATTTTTTGATTCATAAAATTTAATTTGATTCTCATATCATTTTGAGGTATGATGAGATATTTTGCATAATTTTTAGGTATGAGTAGAGAGTTTTTTGGATTTTGAAGTTTTTTGGTATGATGATAGAACATTGGTCTTTAGAGTTTAGTCTAATTTTGAATTGATTTAGACTTTCAAATAATTAATTAAATTTTGGAATTAATAAGAAATATGACTTGATATATCATATAATTCTCACAACCAAGATGTAATATCCTTAGTATCCCCATATTAAATTCCTAATTTCAAAATGTTTTATAATATAGGTCTTCTTAATCTTTTAACTCATCAAAATGATACAATTTAAAAAAAAAAAATCATTTTTTTAATGATAGTAAAATTTAAAAGTGCACTAAGTAATTCTTTGCAGGAAATATCAATTTTGGCTCGAATATTAATAGCGAGTCATTATCATCATCAATAAAATTAAGAATATCAAATCCCATAATTCAAAGTTCATTGAAATATTAACTATCATCCTTATCATCATTTTGTTTTGAATTTCTAGGGAGGGTTTCTTCTTTGGAAGAGATGTCTTGCTCATTTAAATGTTTTCAAAGTGTAGTAACTTTGATATTTTCCTAAAATTTGAATAATAATTTTTTCTCCTTAAAGCTGTCATATCTTTCTTGTGTTTTTATTTAAGGGACATTGCCTAGAATTATTGTGCCAAATATGAAGAATTTGTTTATTGTTCAACTATTTTTTCTTGCTAGTTTTTAGTATAAGATATATGACATTAGTATTTTTTCTCATTAAGAACAATTTTGTATTGGGTTTTAATGCTTTATTGTTGACGCTTAATAGGATATTGAAATCAATGAATGTTATATTGAATTTAGACTAATTTCAACACTTCAGTATTAGGTTGGTGTTTTAGAGTTCCTTGGGCGATATGACACTTGGAACAGTGACTTACTAGAACTTCTTGGAATAAGGGGAAAGAAAAGGTCTTTGTCAGTAAAACAAAGTTGACTTCCTGCATCGGGTTTGAAGATAGGTTGGAGGGGATCTCCAACTACCTACAGTGGAAGTTGAGAATCACAAATGTTCTCAAGGAAAACAAGTTATGGTCGTTCTAGTCTATTTGTCAGTACCTGTGTCATATCCCAAATATATTAATGTTCATGAAGTGAAGGAAGACAAAGACTTAGGTTGTGTGTATGTCCAGCAGGATTCACCAAGGAATGGGAAGTTTTCTTGAAGTGTGTGGTGGGAAGAGATCACATTGGAACAAATTGTGGGATGAATTTACATAAGAGGAGATTCGGGAGGGGTCTCGGGAGGAAGTGGATATGGTTTAGGCAGAAGAATGTGTTTCTCTTGGGGAAAATGAGAAGAAGAAGACATGAGCAAAGTTATATTCTTTTCATGTCAAAAGACTAGCCACTACACTAGTTAGTTAATGCACGGAAGAAGAAGAATCTGAAATGAGAGGTGTTAACATCTTCTAAGGTTGTTGAGTTTGCAAACTAATATGAGAGGGAATTTTATCTAATGATTGGTACCTTAGGTAGTGGTGGTATTGTGTTGGAGGAAATTTAAGTGTTGTTCATGGATAGTGGATCATCTCTCCATATAACAATAATGAGTTCGACGTTCCTTAGTGTTTCAAAGATGAGCTCGGAATTCCATGTGAAAAGTGGGGTGTGCACCATGCATGCAATGAAAGGGGTTGGATGTGTCAGATTCCAGCTAAATTTAGGAGGATCTTTGGAGGTGGCACAAGTGATATATGTCCCAGGGTTGAAATTTCTCTCAATATCAGCCTTGGAGGAAATGGGGAATGTAGTTATGTTCGAGGGTGGGAAGGTATGCATACGTTCAGAGGGAGAAGATACCCAAGATGAAACAATGAGGCTTAACATTAGAGAGGGTTTGTTATACAGGTTGTTGGGACAACCTATGGTTGGATCCAATGGATTCCTAGATTCTGTCGATGAGTGGGAAGGTTGCAGGAGAGAGAGAGAGTTGATAGAGGAATGGGTCCTCTTTTTGGAATACCAAAGGAATAAAACATACATGAGTAGACCCACAAATGTATGCTTAGGAGAGTGTGCAGTCTCTTAGGATCATATATTAAGTTCATGGATCAACAAAGGTATAAACATAGGCTTCCAGTGTAGTGGGAGAAGTGGCTTCTTGTTTAGTGGGAGAAGAGGCTTCTAGTACAAAGGGATCAACTACGACAACAAATGGGATGATAGATTTGGATATGGATTATGGCGGAGGAACTAGAGGTACCTCCCTCGCTAAGAGGGAGTGTTATATTTGGTATCTCATAGGTACTTATGCATAGGCCATTAACATGCGAATGTAGAGCACATTGTCTAGTGAAAAGTAACCGAGCACATTTTGTCTCTAGTGAATTTATAATGTGTTTTTATAAAGTAACTTCATAAAGTGTTTTTATAAAGTTGGGTCATTTATTTTTAAAGTGTAAAAGTGACTTTATGATGTTGTGGGTCACTTTAGTGACTTAAGTGACCTCAATGAATGATTAAGTAGTGAACGTTGATCTCAAAGGAAAGTGAAGAGTCACTCAAGAGAGACCAAGGGTTAGAAGAGTTACACTTTTAAATTAGATAAAGGAAACCCATGAGGGAAAGATGGGCACACATCTTGAGGAGAGCTTGGAGGGAATGTGAAGGGTCACATTATCCAAGAGAGGAATATCTTTCTTGGAGGGAAAGAGTCACAACATAAGGAGTTGTAACACATCCCTAGGTGAGGGATATGCATGTATTCCAAGGTAGAAGACTACATTTATTAATGTACATACTACAACTACAGGTGGAGGCCATACAACAAATATTTTTGGTTGTACAATAAAGGAAAGGGAAAATAAATCGAGGTTTGTTTTATCAGCTGGTTGGCACAAATTTCTAGGTGTCTTTGCTGAGTTTAGACTGTTCTACAAGGGACATGACTATGATGTAATTTTTTGGCACTATTTCCTAGGCATTTTTGGTGTTGTAGCTAAATGTACTGGGCCATACAGGCCATACAACCATGACACAATTTCCAAGACATAATTTTGTTTTGAATTTCTAGGAGGGTTTGTTGTTGCAAGAGAGATAAGTACTATATTTAAATGTTGTTTTCAAGGCTGTTGTAACTCTGATATTTTTCCCTAAAGTTGAATAAGAAATTTTTCTCCTTAAATCTATCATATCTTTCCTTTGTTTTTCTTTAAGGGACATTGCCAAGAATTATTGTGCCAAATATGAAGAATTTATCTATTGTTCTGATATTTTGCACTGCTAGTTTTTAGTATTAGATATATGACATTAGTATTTCTTCTCATTAAGCGCATTTATGTTTATGATTTTCTATTGAATCTTAATAGGAAGTTGAAATCAATGAATGTTATATTGAGTTTCCAAGCTAATTTCAACATGTACAACCAAGGATTCATTAAGTTATTCTCCTAATCCTTTGATAACATTGACACATTTATCTACTTTGAGTAAATAGGTTGCAATATCTTTAAGGTTCTTGCAGGTTGTAGAGAAGTTGTTGGAAAAGAGAGAAGAAACTACAACAATCGGGAACAACATCAACTGTATGACTCTGGGTGAGTCAATCTTTCTCTTCTTCCCAATAGTTACTTATTTATTTCAAAATAATTTATTATATCTTTACTACATATTCTTTTTGGGAATTTGTTTCTATACAATCACTGGTATGCTGAATTATAACACATTATTGTAGGGGATTTCCCCCGAAATCACTAACTAGAGTGCCTCCTTGTGGTGGTAGAGGATTATGAACAACCATTTGTTGTTCTTGTGGAGGAAAATGGTTGGTAAAAATGACGAGAGTTAGAGCTTCCCACTGAGCTATCCATCGGTGAATATCCTCCATCTCGGGGCATTAATGGGTAAGATGATTTCCATTGTAAATTGTGAAAAGGAACTTGATATTTTTCTTCTCCTCCCCCATCCTATTATCACCATTTGTTTCTTTCTTTGTTGCAGTTCCTTTTCCATAATTATAATTTTTCTTTTAGTTATTTTTCTTCCCTATAGGTTGTTGTTTAGCTTTTCTATTTGTAGATTGAATTGTATGGACATCATAGGTTTAGACAATAAGTGAAGAAGGTTGAGTGTATTGTACAATTGCAATTTTATTAGAATGAATGAACATTTCTCCCATTTGAATTATCACCTAATCGACTATAGATCTAAGAAATTGACATCTCCACTCATGAATGTGATAAAAAATGTGAGTTGAGGTGTTTTGTCTTAGTGATGTTAAAATGTCTATTCTAGTCTCAGAATGAATATACAATTGAAAATGTGTCAAAATTTTCATTTCCAATGAAGAAAATTTATTATGAGATGCATGAGTCAATTCAATGTACCACTCAACGATAATGCATGTAAGATTTCTCTGCCAAATTCATAAATGTATGTTATTATCCATAAATAAATTTGAAGAGAACCATAGATGAAAGGTCATTGCATGGTTTGATGGATCTTCCCTAAGTTTGTATTCAAACTTTGAAATGTCAAAGGGAATTTTTTTTGGGATAACCAACCATAAAGAATCATAATTAATCGAGTAATTTGTGAGTCAAGATAGTTCTGAAAATTTTAACATCACCAAAAATGACAATTGAGTTGTTACAATAGAATTAGAGTCACTAGAAGATGAACTTGGAATCCCACTAGATAATGCATTTCCACTTGGATAAGTTCCCCCAAAGGAATTCCCAACATTAATGACAAGATTTGTATTTTATTAGATACCTAGTGCCTGAATTAAAATCTCCACCAAAAGGAAACCCGATGCTAGGAAAATTAGGGATGCCTATGGAGATTCCTAAAAAGGTCATAGATGTACCTCCTACGATCCCTCAAAATACAAGAAAATTATTTGTCCCACACACAAACCTTATACTAGGAGGAGTAGGGGAGCCCAGTCATTTTTTCAAAACTAGGAAAGCCTAAAGATGGGCTACTTGTGTTTAGAAAGGCATCCTAATTGAAACATTACTGCTACTCGAGGGAAAAT
This sequence comes from Picea sitchensis, assembly GCA_010110895.2. Lineage (NCBI taxonomy): Eukaryota > Viridiplantae > Streptophyta > Pinopsida > Pinales > Pinaceae > Picea > Picea sitchensis. Next base: position 77,054 of record SNQJ01S0045926.1, read on the forward strand.
TAATAGAAGGCATCCCTCCACCTATCGATGTAATCATAATAATATTAATACCCCCAATTTCAACACTAGGTCTAGTAATACTCATATCTCCGACACCCACCAAACTGACCATGTTTTCCATAACATATTGTGAAAGATGATACAATGGAACAAATTTATCTATAGGTTCGAACTCACCTACCTATAAAAGAATTGTGCCCTGAGATTTGTTAGAGGTACATTAAGATATCGTAGAAGGGAAGTATTAATGATATCTGCTTCTAGTGCAAGTTTGTTTCAATTAGAAGAAGACTACCCCCTTCAAGTTGAACAAATTGATCTATTAATACCTCTACCAATAAATCCCTAGGGTTATGATCAAAAAGTTCTTCAACAACAACAGGGATATCCAAAGTAGTCTATGCTTCATTCTCAAAATCACTCAAATGGATATCTCGTACTGAAAATCTATGCATCATGGAATGCGGTTCTATTTTTTTTTAAAGAAAATGGGGAAAATATTTATTCAAAATTTATGCAAGAAATCTCACAGAGAAGGAGTTTACAATGGCAAAAACTAGCCTGGACTATACCATCAAAAGAAGGTTGTAATCTCTCTATACTGGCATGTATACCAATCGTTTTCTTCTTAACTACATACACTTCATAATAGATGTTGTTATACATCTTATAAAAACCACCTAAGATCAAAACATAGAAACATATAATAGAAAATTACATATTGGGAGAGTATTTGTTTTCAGATTTTTCTTCGGCTAGCCCTAGAGGTGAGTTCAAGTTAGGAACTCTTTGTTGGATTACTGAGAGGGGGGGTGAATCAGTAATGAGAAATTATACCAAGTATTAATCCTTTAAACCACAAAGTATATTCTTTTACTTATTCAACCATGTTCATCTGTTCATCATCAATATCTTATTGTATCATAAGCATTAACATTCATCAGTGCATAATAAACAATAACAAACACATCCACACAATGCACAATACACCAATATTTACGTGTAAACCGAATGCGGGAGAAAACCTCATCATGATTTTCTTATATGAAAAGAATTACATTAAAGGAAGCACCAACTTCCAATTCTCCAGCTACAACTGGAAGGAGGCTCCAACCCCCTAGTTTCTCAAGATACAACCTGAGGGGAGCTCCAACTCCCCAATTCTCTAGCTAAAAGCAGAAGGAGGCTACAACCCCCTATGTTCTCCGGCTACAGTCGGAAGGTGGCTACAAACACCTATCCTTGCCCCTTCGAACCACCCTGAAATATAGGTAGAATGATGGAACCACTGTCACACTATCACTATGAGATATATTGTTGTAAACCTGTACTAATCAACCTGCACCAAAAAACTTGTAAAAACCTGTACCAAACAACCTGTAATCAACCTGTACCAATAACCTATAAACAACCTGTACCAATAACCAGTGTCAACATGTACCATGTATCAACCTGTACCTCAACCTATACCATAAACAAGTGCATAAACCATGCACCAAACCTGCACAAATAAAATGTCACAACAACCTATCACAACAACCTATCTCATCAATCTTATCAACCAAATCAAATCTACTCACCAAGATCAATCACCAAGATAAATCTCAACCATATGCACAATATCACCAAGATGTGTATCAACCAAGCATATCGCAACAACTCATAATCATCACCAAGATCAACATGTGCTTCTAATAATATACCACGACAAGTATGCTACATCATCCATAAACCATGTGTCAACAATACTACTAACAAGTGCCTCCAACCATGTACCAAGTATGTACCAATCATGCATCAACTACACATCAACTATGACTCATCATGCATCAACTACACATCAACTATGACTCATCATAAATCGACATCATCAACTATATTAATCTCATGTTTGTGCCAACTCATTAACTACTTTCTCAACCATGTACCCAACATACCCCAATCATATACCAAATACATATACCAATATAACCATCAAAATTTCTAAAAATACATCATACTATCCATAAACTGAATACCATAAACTTTATCAAACCATGTGCTATAACCTCACCTTTATAGCCTAAAGGATGTATCATTCATATGCCAATCATATACCAAAAGCACTAACAAATGCCCCTCACAATGCACTACAAGATATGCCAATATATCAAACTAAGTGCTCTAACAATATGCTTCAATAGATCTTCCTCAAACCATTCTACAACAAGCCCTAAACTTCCAAGAGGGAATTCAATAGATTTACAAGGCAAACCCTCAACTAGATTCATAAGTTCAACACTACACATATGAAACCATACCTTTTTTTCTCTTTGTAGTACTTTACGCCATGATTTTTCCTCACGACTTTTCTACCCCAGCTTTTCTAGCGATTTTTACACCTTTTGAAGTGTAAGTTTTTCTACCACATGTTTTGCCAAATATGGTCAAATTTTTTCTACTCATCATTTTTTGTCAGTAGCTTTCCTTCTCATTTTTCTCACAGACTTTTCTCCCCGTGAATTTTCCCACTGCGACCTTTCTCCCAAGACTTTCCTTGCCACACCCTTTTTCACCACACTTTTTCTCTATCAATAATACCTTCCCAAATAACCCTTCAAAAATAGATATCACCGATATTCAATAACATTCTCATGGAGAGCCTTTCTTATTTATACCTCCATGTAGCTTCCTCAAGAGGCATCAACTGTCCACTTAAACAATTTTTTCACTTAGCCACTTTTCCACTTCTCCTAACCACATTGTCCACTTAACTTAACCACATTCCAATAAAAGTTCTCCACTCCTAGTTGTAACTAACTTTATTACTTAATTAATTTATTTTGCAACCACTTTGACTTATCCATAAATAGTAAACTCACCAATTCTTTTGTTGTCAATCCACTTTATTATTTAAATAAACAAAAAAAAAAAAAAAAAAAAAAATTTTATTATTTAAATAATTTATCTTTACTCACAACTCCTTGTTGCAACTAACTTTTATAAAATTATTCAATTCATAGCTTCTAACTTCTTGTTGCAACCACTTTATTTTTAATTATTTTCTTAATGCAAACAACTATACCCATGATTAAATCCAAGTTTCACCCACCCACTCTGACTATCGACTTCCTTCTAGGATTTTCTAGAATACCCCACTCTTTGACCCTTCTGGGCTTCTAGGATAACTCATGAGGGTTCTCCAACTTCACAAGGCCAAACTCTCTAACCGTGAGGAGTTAAGCGATGATCGCCCACATATCAACCGAAAATGACATGACATGTACCACTCCATCTAGGATAGTCTTACCTACATATACATTAATATTCATTACATTATTACTCAACCAAACTTGTTCCTACCCATACCTCTAGAGCTACCGTGACATACTCAAGGGTTGACATCAATCTCTATTAGCTGACATCCATCTACACACGTGGGCCTCCAAAGGTTGACATCAATGACAACCAAAAACTCAAACCAACCACTGCCCATCAATCTAAACCAATTGTCCTGGACACTCTCTCCTCCGAGGATTGAGAGAGGAGGATGCATCCAAGATAACTGTGGTGGTGATGGAAGGAGACAAATATTTTGGTCGATTATGCAGTTCCTCAACTTATGACCTTATTGCTGCGACCTCATCCTAGAGCTAGCGATGCCATTGTCGTTGTTCCACTAGCAATTTTAGGGTAGCATTCATCTATGTTGACAAACCATTCAACATGATATGGAGATCCTATACCAAATTGACCATTTCATCCTTCTCTTCCTCCTACAATTTTCAATTCCAGTTCCTATATTATCCATGCCCTGAGCACTCTTTCCCACAGTTTCACCACTGCCAACAAATTCATGCTAAGACCACTCTAAGATATTTAGGTTTCCCAATTTCCCTTTCAAGAGTTTTGTTTCTTGCAAAATGTGGACCATCTTGAGTTGTTCAAGCGACTTTTTTATGCCATTTAACATGGGTTTCCTATGTGTGGAAGATCACCACCCCAAGCCTTGTGTCATGGAAACCTTCAATCAATTAAACAAAATATCCGCCCGCACAGATTAAGCATCCAACATTTGATAGAAGTACCATCATAACTACTATTCGGTAATGAGACCAGGTGGTGGAATGACACCTAAAAAATATTGAGAAGTACATGAACCATGTAGGTAAGAGCTAGGCAGACCAGGCTTAAGTGCAAAGGTAGAAGGGTTGAGAAAGAGCACATAATGTAGAGGTGCTGCAAATATAGGCGCAGAGAAAGTGGATGAGGGGGGAGCATATGGAAATATGAATGTGTGTGAAGAGAAAAGAGCACAACATGCTTAAACAAAGGGACACACACGTCAAATGGGAATGCCACACTAACATGGAGATGTCTGGATGAGCTTTGAGACCAAATAAAGAAAAGGAAAGAAGAAGAGTGCTTCAAATTCCCCCCACAAACTTATCAGAGGAGAAATACATCGCACAATTAGGGAATGGGTTGGAAGGACACTAGGTCATTCACCCATAGAATTCCCATTTGATCACAAATAACATGATTAGCCTAGAATTCCTCTTTGAAATTTTTATGACGAAGAACATGGAAGGGAAAGAAGGAGTGGAAAGCTTCCAACTCATTGTGGATTCTTTTAAATATGTTTATGAGTTTCATATTCACTAGCAATGTTTTCCTCCTGACATGGTGAATTACTCCATTTTAATCCCCTAGGATTGAGATGGAGTCCAGTCTTTTCTTCATGGTCAGAGTTAAACCTTGAAGGAGTGCATATGCTTCATCTTGGTTGTTTGTTTCTATGCCCAAACTCCATGTAAAGTTGAGTCTAGGGAATCCTTCTGGGGAGAAGATAACCCCATCCTGGCCTTGGCACCCCTGCATGGAAGGTGGTTCTAAGGATCTTAGGGAGGAAGATCCCACTTCTTTGGGTCAACTAAGGAATGTCAACCAATCTTGGCCAAAAGAAAATAACTAAATGAAAAATAATAAAGTTCAACCAATCACAAACCTAATGGCTACTAAGTAAGACACCAATCATCACTCCACTAAAAAACCTTAAAGATAAGGCACAAGAAGATACACTCTTAAAAAAAAATAGCAACTCGAAGTGATGAAATCCCTAAACCCACACTTAGTGAAGAACTGAAAAATCCTTACAAAAAATCAACTTTACCCAAGAACAACCAATGAAAGTGTAAGAGATGGTTATAATAATCTCCTACAAATCAATCACCCAAGGTGCAATCTCCCTCATGACGACGGGAAACCTTCAAGGGAGTTGAGATTGGGAACTACTATATACCTTAAGTACCACAAGCACTTCCCACTTGTGACTACCTATGTGAAGCCTAAGAAAGGTCACAAAGGATGCCAATTCACAATTGTTCACAATTGGTAGTTGGCTCAAATAGTTGTGGGTCAAACTTCTATGTTGGGTAGGAAATATGAGACTCCATCTTACAACCAAAACCTTAGAGAAGAGGTATCACCATGATGATCTACCAATTCTACCAAAGTCCCCTAGTACACATCCACCCAACCTAAAATGAAAAGGGATTTCAACATTTAAACTCCATTCTGAACTAGTGCATAAATGAAAAGGGATTTCTCAACATTTAAATCGACTTGAACTAGTGCATAAATGAAAAGGGATTTCTCAACATTGTGGGCTTTCTATAAATGAAAAGACAAGTCTCGTTGTTTTTAGATTTACTGTTACTTTTAATGGATGTTTTTACTCAAAACAAGGTCGTGGAATGAAACTCAATGATGTTTTGACTCATATTTGCATAAATTGAAGATTACATTGTGAAAATGATTTGCAATTCAACAATATTTTTCTTTTCCAAATGAAACAATTCAAACCTAAGAACTACTTTGAAATTCAACTCAAAGATGATATACAATTTGTTGTTCAATGCATTCTTCTTTCAAATTCCAAAACCCAAACTCATGAAATTTGAAAAAAGTTCTAAAAGAGAAAAACACTAGTTCACACACCCACTCACCAATTCCCAATTATAGGGGATTCACTCACTAATTCTAGTGTAGGGGATTCAATACTCCCATGATTAGATCTAAAATTCCTTGGTGAGAGGGTTGGAATCTCATAGTAGATATTTGATATATCACTATCTAATTTTTATAGATCAACATTTCATATTATGACATGCAAAAAGAGGAGGAGAGACATACCTTTTAACATTGGTAAATCCAAGCTAGTAACTCCAATCTAAGATAGCTCCAATTCTAGATTTTTCTTCAAATTTACACACAATCAAGCAACCAAAGCTTTCTCAAATCCAACATATGCATTTGAAATGGAAGATATTAAATCTAAAACATTTCTAAGCCTACCAACCAATACCTATATCTAAATGTCACACACAGCAAATTTAGATGGTTAATTTGCATTTAAATAATTCCCTTTAATTGATAAATTTAATTTGAATCTCATATCATTTTTAGGTATGATGAGAGATTTTGTATATTTTTTGGTGGTAAGGATGAGAGTATTTTTTGTTGTTGTTGTTGAGTATGATATGATATTGGTACTTAGAGTTTAGTCTAATTTTGAATTGATTTAAATTTTTAAAGAATTAATCAAATTTTATAATTCTAATGCAAGACATTGAATATATCGCTATAATTCTACAATTACAATTTTAATTAATCAAATTTTTGACCATTACAGAAACATGACTTGATATATTATTTAGTATCTCCACATTAAATTTTTAATTTCAAAATATTTGTTATTGTACGCATCTCTCAATCTCAACTCATCAAAATCATACAAATTGAAAACAAAACATCTTTCAATTTTTAATGATAATAATAAAATTCTAGTGTTGTTCATGGATAGTGGATCATCTCCATGCTATCAATAATGAGTCTGGACGTTCTTAGTGTTTCAAAGATGGGGCTCAATTCCATGCAGAGTGGGGTGCACCGTGGCATGCAAAGTTGAAAGGGTTGGATGTCGTGACCTGTGCCTAAATTTAGGAGGATCTTGGAGGTGGCACAAGGATATATGTCCCAGGTTGAAATTCTCTCAATATCACTGAGGAAATGGGAAATGTAGCATGTTCGAGGGGTGGTTGCATGCAAACGCTCAGAGGGAGAAGACACCAGATGGTGCTCACCAGGCTTAAATATTTAGGGAGTTTTTTATATAGGTTGGGTTGGGAAAACTCCTGTGGATGGGTCTAATGGATTTCTAGATTCATATTCTTTATCAGTGAGTGGGAAGGTTGCACAGGAGATAGAGTTGATATCAAGGACTCAGTCCTCTTCTGGGACTCTCAAAGGAATTAAACATACATGAGTGGGACACAAATGGATGTCTTTAGAGTGTCTCCTGTATCATATTCCGCCCATGGATCAACAAAGGTATAAACATAGGCTTCCAGTGTAGTGGGAGAAGTGGCTTCCTATTCATAAGGAGAAGAGGCTTCTGCGAGGGTTCACCACACGACAACCGATGGGTTGAGATGACTGTGTGGTGATAATTCAAAGCACCTCTAATGCAGACATACTAGTAGCTCGTAGGTACTGGGCAGAGTAAGGCCTCCAACACGCGAAAAGTAACCTGTTGGCTGAGGGATATGCATGTATTCCAAGGTAGAAGACTACATTTATTAATGTACATACTACAACTACAGGTGGAGGCCATACAACAAATATTTTTGGTTGTACAATAAAGGAAAGGGAAAATAAATCGAGGTTTGTTTTATCAGCTGATTGGCACAAATTTCTAGGTGTCTTTGCTGAGTTTAGACTGTTCTACAAGGGACATGACTGCGCTGTAATTTTTTGGCATGATTTCCTAGGCATTTTTGGTGTTGTAGCTAAATGTATTGGGCCATAAAGGCCATACAACCATGACACAATTTCCAAGACATAATTTTGTTTTGAATTTCTAGGAGGGTTTTTTGTTGGAAGAGAGATAAGTACTATATTTAAATGTTGTTTTCAAGGCTGTTGTAACTCTGATATTTTTCCCTAAAGTTGAATAAGAAATTTTTCTCCTTAAATCTATCATATCTTTCTTTTGTTTTTCTTTAAGGGACATTGCCAAGAATTATTGTGCCAAATATGAAGAATTTATCTATTGTTCTGATATTTTCCGCTGCTAGTTTTTAGTATTAGATATATGACATTAGTATTTCTTCTCATTAAGCGCAGTTATGTTTATGATTTGCTATTGAATCTTAATAGGAAGTTGAAATCAATGAATGTTATATTGAGTTTCCGAGCTAATTTCAACATGTACAACCAAGGATTCATTAAGTTATTCTCCTTATCCTTTGATAACATTGACACATTCATCTACTCTGAGTAAATAGGTTGCAATATCTTTAAGGTTCTTGCAGGTTGCAGAGAAGTTGTTGGAAACGAGAGAAGAAACTACAACAATCGGGAACAACATCAACTGTATCACTCTGGGTGAGTCAATCTTTCTCTTCTTCCCAATAGTTACTTATTTATTTCGAAATAATTTATTATATCTTTACTAACATGTTCTTTTTGGGAATTTGCTTCTATACACTCATTGGTACGCTGCATTATAACACACTATTGTAGGGGATTTCCCCCTAAATCACTAACTAGAGTGCCTCCTTGTGGTGGTAGAGGATTATGAACAACCATTTGATGTTCTTATGGAGGAAAATGGTTGGTAAAAATGATGAGAGTTAGAGCTTCCCACTGAGCTATCCATCGTTGAATATCCTCCATCTCGGGGCATTAATGGGTAAGATGATTTCCATTGTAAATTGTGAAAAGGAACTTGATATTTATCTTCTCCTCCCCCCTCCTATTATCACCATTTGTTTCTTTCTTTGTTGCAGTTCCTTGTCCATAATTATAATTTTTATTTTAGTTCTTTTTCTTCCCTATAGGTTGTTGTTTAGCTTTTGTATTTTTAGATTGAATTGTATGGACATCATAGGTTTAGACAATAAGTGAAGAAGGTTGAGTGTATTGCACAATTGCAATTTGATTAGTATGAATGGACATTTCTCCCATTTGAATTATCACCTAATCGACTATAGATCTAAGAAATTGACATCTCCACTCATGAATGTGATAAAAAACATGAGTTGAGGTGTTTTGTCTTAGTGATGTTAAAATGTCTATTCTAGTCTCAGAATGAATATGCAATTGAAAATGTGTCAAAATTTTCATTTCCAATGAAGAAAATTTATTATGAGATGCATGAGTCAATTCAATGTACCACTCAACGATAATGCATGTAAGATTTCTCTGCCAAAGTCATAAACGTATGTTATCATCCATAAATAAATTTGAAGAGAACCATAGATGAAAGGTCATTGCATGGTTTGATGGATCTTCCCTAAGTTTATATTCAAACTTTGGAATGTCTAAGGGAAATTTTGTTGGGATAACCAACCATAAAGAATCATAATTAATCGATTCATTTGTGAGTCAAGATAGTTCTGAAAAATTTAACATCGCCAAAAATGACAATTGAGTTGTTACAATAGAATTAGAGTCACTAGAAGATGAACTTGGAATCCCACTAGATAATGCATTTCCACTTGGATAAGTTCCCCCAAAGGAATTCCCAACATTAATGACAAGATTTGTATTTTATTAGATACCTAGTGCCTGAATTAAAATCTCCACCAAAAGGAAACCCGATACTAGGAACATTAGGGATGCCTATGGGGATTCCTAAAAATGTCATATATGTACCTCCTATGATCCCTCAAAATACAAGAAAATTATTTGTCCCACACACAAACCTTATACTAGGAGGAGTAGGGGAGCCCAACCATTTTTTCAAAACTAGGAAAGCCTAAAGATGGGCTACTTGTGTTTAGAAAGGCATCCTAATTGAAACATTACTTCTACTCGAGGGTAAATTAGTAGAAGGCATCCCTCCACCTATCGATGTAATCATAATAATATTAATACCCCCAATTTCAACACTAGGTCTAGTAATACTCATATCTCCGGCACCCACCAAACTGGCCATGTTTTCCATAACATATTGTGAAAGATGATACAATGGAACAAAATTATCTATAGGTTTGAACTCACCTACCTATACAAGAATTGTGCCCTAAGATTTGTTAGAGGTACATTAAGATATCGTAGAAGGGAATTATTGATGATATCTACTTCTAGTGCAAGTTTGTTTCAATTAGAAGAAGACTACCCCCTTCAAGTTGAACAAATTGATCTATTAATACCTCTACCAATAAATCCCTAGGGTTATGATCAAAAAGTTCTTCAACAACAACAGGGATATCCAAATTAGTCTATGCTTCATTCTCAAAATCACTCAAATGGATATCTCGTACTGAAAATCTATGCATCATGGAATGCGGTTCTATTTATTTTTAAAGAAAATGGGGAAAATATTAATTCAAAATTTATGCAAGAAATCTCACAGAGAAGGAGTTTACAATGGAAAAAACTAGCCTGGACTATACCATCAAAAGAAGGTTGTAATCTCTCTATAGTGGCATGTATACCAATCGTTTTCTTCTTAACTACATACACTTCATAATAGATGTTGTTATACATCTTTTAAAAACCACCTAATATCAAAACATAGAAACATATAATAGAAAATTACATATTGGGAGAGTATTTGTTTTCAGATTTTTCTTCGTCTAGCCCTGGAGGTGAGTTCAAGTTAGGAACTCTTTGTTGGATTACTGAGAGGGGGGGTGAATAAGTAATGAGCAATTATACCAAGTATTAATCCTTTAAACCACAAAGTATATTCTTTTACTTATTCAACCATGTTCATTTGTTCATCATCAATATCTTATTGTATCATAAGCATTAACATTCATCAGTGCATAATAAACAATAACAAACACATCCACACAATGCACAGTACACCAATATTTACGTGTAAAACGAATGCAGGAGAAAACCTCATCATGATTTTCTTATATGAAAAGAATTACATTAAAGGAAGCACCAACTTCCAATTCTCCAGTTACAACTGGAAGGAGGCTCCAACCCCCTAGTTTCTCAAGCTACAACCTGAGGGAAGCTCCAACTCCCCAATTCTCTAGATAAAAGCAGAAGGAGGCTACAACCCCCTATGTTCTCCGGCGACAGTCGGAAGGTGGCTACAAACACCTATCCTTGCCCCTTCGAACCACCCTGAAATATAGGTAGAATGATGGAACCACTGTCACACTATCACTATGAGATATACTATTGTAAACCTGTACTAATCAACTTGCACCAAAAAACTTGTAAAAACCTGTACCAAACAACCTGTAATCAACCTATACCAATAACCTATAAACAACCTGTACCAATAACCAGTGTCAACATGTACCATGTATCAACCTGTACCTCAACCTATACCATAAACAAGTGCATAAACCATGCACCAAACCTGCGCAAATAAAATGTCACAACAACCTATCACAACAACCGATCTCATCAATCTTATCAACCAAATCAAATCTACTCACCAAGATCAATCACCAAGATAACTCTCAACCATATGCACAATATCACCAAGATGTGTATCAACCAAGCATATCGCAACAACTCATAATCATCACCAAGATCAACATGTGCTTCTAATAATACACCACGACAAGTATGCTACATCATCCATAAACCATGTGTCAACAATACTACTAACAAGTGCCTTCAACCATGTACCAAGTATGTACCAATCATGCATCAACTACACATCAACTATGACTCATCAATACGTACCGACATCATCAACTATACACCNATCAACATGTGCTTCTAATAATACACCACAACAAGTATGCTACATCATCCATAAACCATGTGTCAACAATACTACTAACAAGTGCCTCCAACCGTGTACCAAGTATGTACCAATCATGCATCAACTACACATCAACTATGACTCATCAATATGTACCGACATCATCAACTATACACCTCATGTATGTGCCAACTCATCGACTACTTTTCTCAACCATGTACCCAACATGTACCTCAATCATATACCAAATACATATACCAATATAACCATCAAAATTTCTCTAAAAATACATCATACTATCCATAACCAAATACCATAAAACCTTACATCAAACCATGTGCCATAACCTCACCTTTATGTAGCCTAAAGGATGCATCATTCATAAGACAATCATATACCAAGACCACTAACAAGTGTCTCTCACAATGCACTACAAGATATGCCAATATATCAAACTAAGTGCTCTAACAATAT
>SNQJ01S0045926.1:92225-102899 GCA_010110895.2 Picea sitchensis
TGATGGATTTTCCAGCCTAGGACACAATCAATCTGCAAATGCCTATTTTACTATTGTTCAATAACAAGGGGGATGTCCCTTTGACTGGCCAGGTTCCACCTTTAATTTTTTTTTTCATATGCATAGTTTCTCTCTTATTTTCTTAGAAATAGTTTACAGTAGCAGAGTCATTTTGATATTTCTTCTTGTACCTCGAGACTATCTTTCTCATGTATACCTATTAACATATTTGACCCTAAGATGCTAATATTCTTGAGTAGAGTTATGTGTCGTACAAACGTGTGAATTATAGAGACAATCCACTGTAGTCACAATTCCTCTGTAAAGAGCCTCGACTTTTATGCATGCAATTTGAAGCCTTAACTGTCGAATGAATTTTCATAACTTTGAAACCGATTATTTCTATTCCCACAATTGTTGTTTCTAAGAAGCATATATCAAATATCTAAAATGTTGATGGAGGCTATCGCTCATGACTCTACTAAGCACGAAATCAACCCTGTTATACACATTGTTTGATCTAGTAACAGACATGTCGTTGGGCTTTGATACCAAAACAAAGAGACAATGGACAATAAACACATAGAAGGTGAGATGAATCTCTCTTGACACTCCATCAATTGATCATGAAAATGCATACATATATAGGATGAAAAATAGGTATATCCAACTCCAGAACAACATAATTGTTAAAGTCAAGATTCTAACTATCTTAATTTTGTAACTACTAGCATAACAACTTGCTAATAATTCATTAAGACAATTATTTTTATCAATGGTTACCCAATTTTAACCAAAGTTAAACATAGTCAAACATGCTCAAACATAGTTAACCATGATTAACTAAAGTTATCCATAGTCAACCATGATTAACCAATGTCAATGATACTCCAACATACTCAACCATACTCAACTTCAGTGAACCATAATAACCCAAGATCAAACATGGGAACTATAATCAACCATAGTGAAACAAGTCAAAATCGTTAACCACCTTAAACCATAATCAATATGATACATATCTTCATATTATTGATATTGATATTTTAATTTATAAATCTACTAATCTTCTTCTAATAATTCAATTATAATTAATAAAACTACATAATTAAAGAAAGTTGATATAAGTCAATTAACACAATTTTCCATCTTTCTAAATTAATAATATCAATCAATATATCAACCACCATTAATAAATATAATTACGCAAAAATATTATAAAATTAATTTACATAATCCACTTATATCATTTCAGAGTTAATAAGAAAAAAGTGTTCTCTACTTAGCTAACTTTTTAACACTGAAATTTTATGATATGGTCATTGAGTTGTTGGAAGACACAAATCTTTAAGATATTCAACTCCATTTTTTAGACAATTCAGGATGACAAGTGATATGCATCATGTAGTAAGATAATAATTGGTAATGTGTCATTTCCATCTTGTTGATTGGATGGTAAATAGTGTGGTATCTAATAGACAAAGAAGATCATTGACTCATGCATGGTGTATAATTTTCTCCATTCAAAACTAGTTGTTGTGATATAAAAAAACATATTAATCTTCCAAATGGTTCACTCTTATCATTTATTATTATAGAATCCATAATCAATATGATAGATATCTTCATATTATTGATATTGATATTTTGATTTATAAATCTACTAATCCTCTTCTAATAATTCAATTATAATTAATAAAATTACATAATTAAAGAAAGTTGATATAAGTCAACTAACATCATTTTCCATCTCTTTAAATTAATAATATCAATCAATATATCAACCACCATTAATAAATATAATTATGCAAAAATATTATAAAATTAATTTACATAATCCACATATATCATTTCATAGTTAATAAGAAAAAGGTGTTCTCTACTTAACTAACTTTTTAATACTTAAATTTTGTGATGTGGTCATTGAGTTGTTGGAAAATACAAATTTTTAAGATACTCAATTTCCTTTTTTAGACAATTCAGGAGGATAAGTGATATGCATCATGCACTAAGATAATAATTGGTAATGTGTCATTTCCATCTTGTTGATTGGATGGTAAATAGTGTGGTATCCAATAGACAAAGAAGATCATTGACTAACTGCATGGTGTATATTTTTTCCCATTCAAATTAATAATATCAATCAATATATCAACCACCATTAATAAATATAACTATGAAAAAATATTATAAAATTAATTTACATAATCCACATATATCATTTCAGAGTTAATAAGAAAAAGGTGTTCTCTACTTAGCTAACTTTTTAACACTGAAAATTTATGATATGGTCATTGAGTTGTTGGAAGACACAAATCTTTAAGATATTCAACTCCATTTTTTAGACAATTCAAGATGACAAGTGATATGCATCATGTAGTAAGATAATAATTGGTAATGTGTCATTTTCATCTTGTTGGTTGGATGGTAAATAGTGTGGTATTTAATAGACAAAGAAGATCATTGACTCATGCATGGTGTATAATTTTCTCCATTCAAAACTAATTGTTGTGATATAAAAAAAATGTATTAATCTTCCAAATAGTTCACTCTTTTAATTTATTATTATAGAATTAATTTAAAAGGTACCTACAAAAAAGTACAAACCATACTCAACTTCGAACCATAATAAACCAACATCAAACAACCATAATTAACCATAGTGAAACAAGTCAAAATAGTTAATCACGTTAAACCATAATCAATATGATAAATATCTTCATATTATTGATATTGATATTTTGATTTATAAATCTACTAATCCTCTTCTAATAATTCAATTATAATTAATAAAATTACATAATTAAAGAAAGTTGATATAGGTCAACTAACATCATTTTCCATCTCTTTAAATTAATAATATCAATCAATATATCAATCACCATTAATAAATATAATTATGTAAAAATATTATAAAATTAATTTACATAATCCACATATATCATTTCAGAGTTAATAAGAAAAAGGTGTTCTCTACTTAGCTAACTTTTTAACACTGAAAATTTATGATATGGTCATTGAGTTGTTGGAAGACACAAATCTTTAAGATATTCAACTCCATTTTTTAGACAATTCARGATGACAAGTGATATGCATCATGTAGTAAGATAATAATTGGTAATGTGTCATTTYCATCTTGTTGRTTGGATGGTAAATAGTGTGGTATYTAATAGACAAAGAAGATCATTGACTCATGCATGGTGTATAATTTTCTCCATTCAAAACTARTTGTTGTGATATAAAAAAAAYRTATTAATCTTCCAAATRGTTCACTCTTWTMATTTATTATTATAGAATTAATTTAAAAGGTACCTACAAAAAAGTACAAACCATACTCAACTTCGAACCATAATAAACCAACATCAAACAACCATAATTAACCATAGTGAAACAAGTCAAAATAGTTAATCACGTTAAACCATAATCAATATGATARATATCTTCATATTATTGATATTGATATTTTGATTTATAAATCTACTAATCCTCTTCTAATAATTCAATTATAATTAATAAAATTACATAATTAAAGAAAGTTGATATAGGTCAACTAACATCATTTTCCATCTCTTTAAATTAATAATATCAATCACCATTAATAAATATAATTATGCAAAAATATTATAAAATTAATTTACATAATCCACATATATCATTTCAGAGTTAATAAAAAAGAGGTGTTCTCTACTTAACTAACTTTTTAATACTTAAATTTTGTGATGTGGTCATTGAGTTGTTGGAAAATACAAATTTTTAAGATACCCAACTAATGTGTCATTTTCATCTTGTTGATTGGATAATAAATAGTGTGGTATCCAATAGACAAAGAAGATCATTGACTAACTGCATGGTGTATATTTTTTTCCATTCAAATTAATAATATCAATCAATATATCAACCACCATTAATAAATATAATTATGAAAAAATATTATAAAATTAATTTACATAATCCACATATATCATTTTAGAGTTAATAAGAAAAAGGTGTTCTCTACTTAACTAACTTTTTAATACTTAAATTTTTTGATGTGGTCATTGAGTTGTTGGGAGACACAAATTTTTAAGATACTTAACTCCATTTTTTTAGACAATTCAGGATGACAAGTGATATGCATCATGCAGTAAGATAATAATTGGTAATGTGTCATTTCCATCTTGTTGGTTGGATGGTAAATAGTGTGGTATCCAATAAACAAAGAAGATCAACTCCATTTTTAAGACAATTCAGGATGACAAGTGATATGCATCATGCAGTAAGATAATAATTGGTGATGTGTCATATTTCTATCTTGTTGATTGAATGGTAAATAGTGTGGTATCCAGTATCCAATAGACAAAGAAGATCAACTCAATTTTTAAGACAATTCAGGATGACAAGTGATATGCATCATGCAGTAAGATAATAATCCGTAATGTGTCATATTTCTATCTTGTTGATTGGATGGTAATTAGTGTGGTATCCAGTATCCAAGAGATAAAGAAGATCAGCTCCATTTTTAAGACAATTCAGGATGACAAGTGATATGCATCATGCAGTAAGATAATAATCTGTAATGTGTCATATTTCTATCTTTTTGATTGGATGGTAAATAGTATGGTATCCAGTAGACAAAGAAGATCAACTCCCTTTTTAAGACAATTCAGGATGACAAGTGATATGCATCATGCAGTAAGATAATAATTGGTAATGTGTCATATTTCTATCTTGTTGATTGGATGGTAAATAATATGATATCCAATAGACAAAGAAGATCATTTAACCATCATAATATATAATTTTCTCCATTCAAAACTAACTCTGATATAATAAAAAAACATATTAATCTTCCAAATGGTTCACTTATTTATTATTAGAGAATTACTTTGAAAGGTACCTACAAAATTACAACTATCATGCAAATAATTGATAAACATTCAATTCCCCTCCTTCCATCAAAACCTACTCCGCCCTTTTTGCTGCTGCCATTAATGCACTGAAATGACAAGACTGGATAACCTTTCGTTCTAGTTTAACTCCATAACATGCTACTGTTATCCTAAACTGAACACCTTCCTTTAATACAGTTTTATAACTTTATCAATCATACATTATATGAAGAAAAAATAAATTTTAAACCGGAATTAATTACAAAATCGAATCTATATGACACTTTTATTAATAAAACTAAAGATTTCCTAGACACAGTGTTATTACATATTTTACTTCCTCTGAGCTGTAACCATCAAGAAAGAATCTATAACTTTCAGAAGGCCCACTATACTTCCAGTTCAGAGTCCATGTGTGATCAACCATCTCCCTGTTCTCACTGGATTGAATGGAAGATGCTCCATCTTGCCATTATTTTTATTCTTATTCATCCCTCTCATCCTTTCTGAACCTTATCTGAACATTGTGACCAGATACAGCCATGCACTTGTGAAGAGGATTGCGAAGAGCCGGCCATAGAAGACGAAACAGAACAGCGTGATGATCATAATAGTTAATGCGCCCACGCTGGCGTCGTAAAACTCGGCCGGCCTGGTATTCCTGTAGAAGTTCTCTGATCTCAGTACTGGACTCGCAGGTCTGGGACTTGGCCAACTATCCAGGGACACAGCCCTTCTTAACGTTTTAACTTCAGAGTGATGATGACGGTGATTGTGCTCAGGATCATTGTTTTTGGGATTTACAGCTTGCAGAGACACTGTAGCACAGAAGTCGGTTAGGTCACCATGAGCTCTCACAGCGCTGGTGGGCGCACCCTTCCTTTCTGAGCCATCAATAATATCATTCCGTTCATCCTTTATCCTCAATTCCCCACCCGTTTCGCCATTAATATCTTCTGCAGGTACCAGTGTCGAAACCCTAGCGGCATCCCCGCCAAGGATTTTCTGATCTCTTGCTCCCATCACTACCGGAATCCATCCATTCTTCGAAGATACGAACCTCACCATGGCCTCCGGCACACCAGTCTTGTTCGCAACATATTCTCTTTTGGAAGAGAGCTCGGCATAGACGCTCTGGAACTTGTCAAGACCGCAGGTGGAGTAAGGATTCGTTCTCTTCCCATGTTTCTGCCGAGATCTCGGCCTTGGCGAGACCGCGTTTTCTTCTGCCTCGCCTTTCACGCATACCCTTCCACAGTGCATTTATCTGTAAACTCTCTGATATACGCACTGAATATACAACCGAATATACACACAGATCCTGACACAAACAACGAACACGAAAACCCAACATAAAAAGCAGGCGTGAGATCACCTGTTCTTAGCGTCAGCCGGGGTCTGGAAGCGTCTGCAGTCTGCCATAGTTTTCTGTTATGCCAGACTTTGTTGTAATGGCCTAGCTAAGAGGAATAAGAATCATTCTGTCAAGAAGTGTGAAGGTTTAGTCTTTATTTGTGGTCTAGAATTAGATTTTTATGACTGTCGCGTCAGTCCTCTTTAAATTACGTGTGTACACTGTGGGCCTACTGCACAGTCTCGCATAAATCTATCAAATTGTCCCATCTCGCGCATGGAGCCCTCCTCCATGGATGAAAAAAAATATCAGAGAGAATTTGTCAAGACTGTACGAGAGTTACGACTTGTTCAACTTCCTTCCTTCTGAAAAAAATGGACTTTTCGGTATGAGTATCCAACGCAAACTGCACTCAAAGCTTCAATCCACAGTCCCTTTGTTACAGCAAAGAGAATTTACAGTAACAGAGATTCTTGCAAGAGATTGACAAAGAGAATTTAAAGTAACAGAGATTCTTGCAAGAGATGACAAATGGTGTATGTGAGATGGGGTTTATTATTATTTTTATATAATAAGAATTTTTCCTAGGGAAAAAGGAAAGGTTTAAAAATTGTTTTGTAAGTAATTAATCATCCTGCAGTATCAGATGTTATCAGTGTGACACTTTTACATTGTAGATTAATAATAGAAATGTGGGATTTGGTTTTTCTATGGATGAAGATGATAATGATGATTGTTAATATCTCATTTAATTTTGAATGGTTTGATTTGATATTTCTTAATTGTTATTGATGATGATTGTTAATATTTGAGTCAATTTTGATATTTCAAAGGCTAGGAATTAGTTGATTTTAAAATTTTATTATTATCATTAAAAAATTGAAAGATGTTTTTTTATAATTTGTATGATTTTGACTAGTTAAAAACTTAAGAAGATATGTACAATAACAAATATTTTGAAATTAAAAATTTAATGTGGGGATACTAAATAATATATCAAGTCATATTTCTTATTAATTCCAAAATTTGATTAATTACATCATAATTATCAGAATTATATGATATATTAAATCATATTTCTTATTAATTATAAAATTTGATTAATTCTTTAAAAATTTAAATCAATTCAAAATTAGACTAGACTCTAAATACCAATATCATATCATACTCAACAACAACAACAACAAAATACTCTCATCATACCTAAAAAAAAATATACAAAATCTCTCATCATACCTAAAAATGATATGAGATTCAAATTAAATTTATCAATTAAAAAAATTATTTAAATACAAAATTAACTTCATCTAAAATTACTTTTCTTGTAAATGCTTATTACATTTAGATCTGGAAATGGTATTGGATTGTTTGACTTAAAAATAATTTAGATTAATATCTTTATTCAAATGCATATGTTGGATTTGAGAAAGCTTTGGTTGCTTGATTGTGTGTAAATTTGAAGAAAAATCTAGAATTGGAGCTATCTTAGATTGGAGTTACCAATGTTAAAAGGTATGTCTCTTCTCCTCATGTTGCATGTCATAATATGAATGTTGATCTATAAAAATTAGATAGTGATATATCAAATATCTACTATGAGATTCCAACCCTCTCACCAAGGAATTTTAGATCTAATCATGGGAGTATTGAATCCCCTACACTAGAATTAGTGAGTGAATCCCCTATAGTAGAATTAGTGAGTGAATTGTGTGAACTAGTGTTTTCTTTTGTTTTGTTTTTTTTCAAATTTCATGAGTTTGGGTTTTGGAATTTGAAAGAAGAATGCATTGAACAACAAATTGTATATCATCTTTGAGTTGAATTTCAAAGTAGTTTTTAGGTTTGAATTGTTTCATTTGGAAAAGAAAAATATTGTTGAATTGCAAATCATTTTCACAATGTAATCTTCAATTTATGCAAATATGAGTCAAAACATCATTGAGTTTCATTCCACGACCTTGTTTTGAGTAAAAACATCCATTAAAAGTAACAGTAAATCTAAAAACAACGAGACTTGTCTTTTCATTTATAGAAAGCCCACAATGTTGAGAAATCCCTTTTCATTTATGCRCTAGTTCARGTCGATTTAAATGTTGAGAAATCCCTTTTCATTTGGATTGGTGGGTGGATGTAGGATAGAGGACTTTGGTAGAATTGGTAGATCATCATGGCGATACCTCTTCTCTAAGGTTTTGGTTGTAAGATGGAGTCTCATATTTCCTACCCAACATAGAAGTTTGACCCACAACTATTTGAGCCAACTACCAATTGTGAACAATTGTGAATTGGCATCCTTTGTGACCTTTATTAGGCTTCACATAGGTAGTCACAAGTGGGAAGTGCTTGTGGTACTTAAGGTATATAGTAGTTCCGAATCTCAACTCCCTTGAAGGTTTCCCGTCGTCATGAGGGAGATTGCACCTTGGGTGATTGATTTGTAGGAGATTATTATAACCATCTCTTACACCTTCATTGGTTGTTCTTGGGTAAAGTTGATTTTTTGTAAGGATTTTTCAGTTCTTCACTAAGTGTGGGTTTAGGGATTTCATCACTTCGAGTTGCTATTTTTTTTTAAGAGTGTATCTTCTTGTGCCTTATCTTTAAGGTTTTTAGTGGAGTGATGATTGGTGTCTTAATTAGTAGCCATTAGGTTTGTGATTGCTTGAAATTTATTATTTTTCATTTAGTTCTTTTTTGGCCAAGGTGGTTGACCATTCACTTAGTTGACCCCAAAGAAATTAGGATCTTCCTCCTAAGATCATAGAACCACCTTCCATCTGGGGTGCCAGGAGCGGATGGGGTTATCTTCTCCCCAAAAGGATGCCCTAGACTCAACTTTACATGGAGTTTGGGCATAGAAACAAACAACCAAGATGAAGCATATGCACTCCTTCAAGGTTTAACTCTGACCATGAAGCAAATACTGGACTCCATCTCAATCCTAGGGGATTAAAATGGAGTAATTCACCATGTCAGGAGGAAAACATTGCTAGTGAATATGAAACTCAGAAACATATTTAAAAGAATGCACAATGAATTGGAAGCTTTCCACTCCTTCTTTCCCTTCCATGTTCTTCGTCATAAAAATTTCAAAGAGGATTTCTAGGCTAATCATGTTATTTGTGATCAAATGGGAATTCTATGGGTGAATGACCTAGTGTCCTTCCAACCCATTCTCTAATTGTGTGATGTATTTCTCCTCCAATAAGTTTGTGGGGGGAATTTGAAGCGCTCTTCTTCTTTCCTTTTCTTTATTTGGTCTCAAAGCTCATCCAGACATCTCCATGTTAGTGTGGCATTCCCATTTGACGTGTGTGTCCCTTTGTTTAAGCATGTTGTGCTCTTGTCTCTTCACACACATTCATATTTCCATATACTCCCCCCCTCATCCTTTCTCTACCTATATTTACATGCCTCACATGTGCTCTTTCTCAACCCTTCTACCTTTGCACTTAAGCCTGGTCTGCCTAGCTCTTACCTACATGGTTCATGTACTTCTCAATATTTTTTAGGTGTCATTCCACCACCTGGTCTCATTACCGAATAGTAGTTATGATGGTACTTCTATCAAATGTTGGATGCTTAATCTGTGCGGGCGGATATTTTGTTTAATTGATTGAAGGTTTCCATGACACAAGGCTTGGGGTGGCGATCTTCAACACATAGGAAACCCATGTTAAATGGAATGCAAAAGTCGCTTGAACAACTCAAGATGGTCCACATTTTGCAATAAACAAAACTCTTGAAGGGGAAATTGGGAAACCTAGATATCTTAGAGCGGTCTTTGCATGAATTTGTTGGCAGCGGTGAAACTGTGGGAAAGAGTGCTCAGGGCATGGATAATAGATGAACTGTAATTGAAAATTGTAGGAGGAAGAGAAGCATGAAATGGTAAATTTGGTATAGTATCTTCATATCATGTTGAATGGTTTGTCAACATAGATGAATGCTACCTTAGAATTGCTAGTGGAACAACGACAATGGCATCACTAGCTCTAGGATGAGGTCGCAACAATAAGGTCATAAGTTGAGGAACTGCATAATCGACCAAAATATTTGTCTCCTTCCATCACCACCATAGTTATCTTAGATGCATCCTCCTCTCTCAATCCTCGAAGAAGAGTGTCATACAATTGGTTTAGATTGATGGACAGTTGGTTTGGATTTTTGGTTGTCATTGATGTCAACCTTTGGAGACTGATATTGTAGATTGATGTCAACTATTAGAGATTGATGTCAACCCTTGAGTATGTTTGGTAGCTCTAGAGGTATGGGTAAGGAACCCAAGTTTGGTTGAGTAATAATGTAATGAAGATCAATGTATATGTAGGTAAGACTATCCTAGATGGATAGTACATGTCATGTCATTTTCGGTGATATGTGGAACGTCACATAACTCCTCACGGTTAGAGAGTTTTGGCCTTGTGAAGTTGGAGAACCCTCATGAGTTAT
>SNQJ01S0045927.1:0-10810 GCA_010110895.2 Picea sitchensis
AATCTTAAACCATTAAGTTTTAGATGAAAGGGTACAAAGAAAGCCAAATTTCCCTAGGAAAGAAAGAAACACAAAAACCTAAAATGGGACTTTTGTTAACCAGACCACAAGGGAAACATGATAATCAAAACAATGAAAAATATGGTGTCGACATGGAAAGTTTGCAAAGAATGATCAATAAGTTGTCAAATTAAATTGTATATATCTAAATAAATGTAGGAGAAGGTACAACCAACCAAAGGCCTTATAGACCATTTTTTAATATACCACCTCCTTTCAACGCCATAGAACGTCCTCCTGCAAATATGAACATCGATTTAGGATATGTGGCTTCATATTCCTTCTGTAGCTATCATCAAGAAAATCATGCTGAAAATTAATGTCCTCAATGGATAAATGCCATGAATTTGATGGAAAACCATTTATTAGATGGGTGTGCTTTAATGGATAAGGCGAATGACCCATCATCCAACACTAGAGATGAAGAATGCAATGAAAAAAGAAAAGAAACAACTATGGTTTAATGTGATGTAAACCATATTATGCTTGGAGGTAACCTCACTAAAGAAGAGGAGTTGGCTGGTGAAACTTTGGTTGTACAAACAAGGAGCAAGGGTATTGTTTCTAAAAACTACCCAATCATAGCTCAGGCCCCTAAAAATACTGATAACTTAGCTCCCTTGACCAAACCTTCCCCTGTACTCAACTATGCTCCTAAATTTGTAGCACAGGGGTCAACAAAATTAGACTATAATTTGGTAGAGGACATAAGGAAAATGAAAGCCAATATTATTTTTATGGATCTTTGTAGGATTCCACGACAAAAAAAAATTCTAATCCAAGCGTTAAAGGAAGAAAACAACCAACCGATCATCCCCAATAAAAAATTAAGCAATATAACTTTAGGGGAAACTAAAAATTCAGCAATGAATTCAACATCTACATATAATAAGTCCAAGCTATGCATTCCTCCTTTCTTGTTGACATTTGAAATTTTCAATAGAAATATACACAATTTTCTAGTTGACTCAGGGGCATCAACGAATGTTATGCCTTATTATTTGTGAAAAAACTTAAATGCAACTCCTTCTTAAAGTGAAACACATATTATACAATTGGATCTAAATGAAGTTAAAGTCATTGGGGAATTAAAGGATGTTATGATTCAAATTGATTAAAACCCAAAGATCCACCATTGAGTAATCGATATTATAGTTGTGGATATCCCATAAGCATATGGGATGTTGCTTAGCCGAGACCAGTCACACAAATTACAGGGATATTTTAGTACCAACTAGTCTCACGTTTGGTTTCCTTGGAATAGGTAGACCAACAAGATAAGGATTGATTAGGAGAAATACTTAAAACACACTGTCACTGATTTGGAGGCTCCCAATGAACCATCTTCAAACGAGTTTCCCATTCTAGGAAACTACTCTTGTGACTCATATTTTGGGAATTTTACACCCTGCATGTATGAAATTTCATTCACACAGAAGTTATAATTGTTGATACAAGAAAATCATACAATAACTGAAAATTACAACAACTCAGACCAATGTTTCCCAGTTGACACATTGGAAGTGAAACTAAAAATTCAATCATTGACACTAAGAAAAAAGTGCCTAATTTTCCCTTTGAGATCTAGACTCTCTTCTTCGAAGGATCCAAATCACATGAAGGAGATAGGGTTGAGTGTATATTTATTTACCCAACTAGTAAGCACAATTTTTTATCATGTAGGCTTGAATTCGAGTGTACCAATAACATAAGTGAGTACAAGGCTTTGGTCCAAGGTCTTAAAAAGTCTATTGATTTGAACATCAAAGAAATTGTTGTATTTGGGAATTCACCACATTTAAGGAGCTATCAGTAGGAAGCACATAGATCAATGGATAATTTTATAGCATTCAATATCACTACTATTCCCTTGTCCAAGAACCTTCTCAATGATTCCCTTGCTATAGTTGCCTCAAGGTTGTCTCCCCTTGAAGACTATGAGGCCTCTAGGTTCACTATATAACTATTGTACAAACCATCATTCCATGAAAACATCACCAATTAGAGAGTATTTGAGGGAGATGAGCAAATCATATCCTTTCTAACCAATGAAGAGAATGTTAGAGACCTAGCCATTGATGATGAAGAGTTTCAAGAAACGATTATTAATGAACAATAAGACAAAGAATATGAAGCCAAGGAAAACAAATTTGCTAAAAACCCTAAGCTTCACATAATGCGTAAGGTAGTGGTCAACTTAGAAAACTTGTTTTACCTGGGAGAAAAAATCAAAAATCCAAAAAATGTGAAAATTGTTAGTTCTAGTTTAGCTTATGAAGTTATAAATCTAGGTACCGTTGAAAAACTCCAAGAAAATTAATCTTGGCAAATCAATATACACTGATTAAAACAGAGCCTACCTCAAGCTTTTTAAATAATATAAGGAAATTTTTGCATGGTCATATCAATATGTGAAAAATTACGACACAAAGATTATCGAACACACAATTCCTCTCAGGAAAGATGTTAAATCTTTTCAATAGAAATTGTGGAAATTCTACCTGTCTCTTGAACCTTTAATGCAAAAAAATATTAAAACATTGTTTGATGCTAAGATTATCTTCAAGGTAAGACATTTGTCCTGGGTATCTAATATGGTACCGGTAAAGAATAGGTCAGGATAACACCACCTATGTGGATTTTAGAAACTTGAACAAATATTGTGAAAAAGATAACTATCATGTACCCCCGATGGAACAACTCTTGCAAATTGTGTATGGATTTGAGATGCTCTCACTTTTGGATGGGTTTTCTGGAGCAATCAATTTCTAGTCTCGAAAGAAGATCGATTGAAAACCACTTTCTGGAATAAATGGGGAACCTTCGCATATAAACACATGCCCTTTGGGATGATTAATGTAGGAGCCACATTCCAAGGATACATGGATGTGGCTTTTAGGGTATTAATAACCAAATGTGTAGTACTTTATTTGGACAATGTTACAATCTCTTCTAAGAACATATCAAATCATATTTCTCACTTGACACATTTTTTTGAAAGATGTAATAAATATGGAATTTCTCTAAATAAATAAATAAACATATTTGGCATAACCAAGGGGAAAATCTTGGGTCACATCATCTCTAAATATGGAATTAAAATTGATCCTTAGCATGTTAATGTAATTTCCCAACTCTCTTCTACATAAAAACAAATATATGTAGTCATTTTTCAAGAAAATCAGTTTCATGAGAAAAAATATTCTTGATTTCGCACAAACAATCAAACTAATGCAAAAAATGATATGAAAACATGCAGAATTTGAATGGAATAAGGAAGAAAGGGAATATTTAGATAAAATTAAGGTTTTTGTTTCTTGAGCACTAGTCCTACACAGTCTTGATTTCACCAAGGACTTCTTCATGTACACTTTTTCCTTTGATCAATCTCTAGCAGTAGTCCTAACACAAAGAGATGATGACAACAATGAGGCCCCCATTTCATTCATGAGTACCAACCTGCAAGGGACATAACTCAATTACCCTGATATATACAAACACACTTATGTTGTATGCAAAGCAATGAAGCATTGTTGATATTACATCCTTAATAACCATACCAAAGTTATAGTGCCCCATCCTGTGAGGAGATCACTATTTACACAACAAGAAAAGGGTGAGAGGAGAGGAAACTGAATGAATTTCATTCAATAATTTGAGCTTGAAATTAAGCCAACAAAGTTAGTTAGATATCAAGGATTATGTAAGTTTTCTACAGAGTCTCAAGACCTATTGGGACCAAATGAGTCAGTATGGGACAATGAACTATCCTTGTGGTGAAGTGAAGTGTTGCATATTCCACCGAGTCAATATTATTGGTATTCATATCTCTCTTACTTTCTTCATCATGGCATGTGTCCTGAGAATTTAAACCCTAAGGAGAGAAGAGTCCTTAGATTCAAATATTCCCGATATCATCTCATCAACTCTGTATTGTTTCTTAAGAATTATTATGGGGTATTACTATTGAATAGTGTTCTCATTGATTTGAAAGTGAGTCATTGGTAATCAACATGATGAATCATATAGGTATACTTGAAGGAGTCTCCAAAGTGGTCCCCTTATGGCATATCTTTAAGCATGGACCTCACGGGAAGACACTTTGAAGAATCCCACAAAAATCCCTGGAGGTGTGGTCAAGAATCCTCTATGGTCAAGTGAAGAAACCTACAGATGTCTAAGATCAAGATTGCAAGATGGATATTGTTGAAAGTATTATTTTTGGTCAAATTGGATACCTTATCTTTGAGGGAATTTTTACCCTACATAAATAACTCAAATGGAAGCACAAGTTACATGGTTGGAAATATTATTTCTGATGGTATATGCAAGTCCCTCTAACTCCCTAGGAATGAGGAGATATGAATTTTTTTGTCCGAAAACCCAGCTAGAAAATTGAGGATAGTTCATCCATGTCAGCCCAAAAACTAAAAATAGGGACAAAACTACTATAAATACATGATGAATTTTCACATTTTTAGTATATCTGAGCTTGTGATCTCTTAGAAAAATTTTGGTAGCGAAGGAACTGGGAGTATAAGGAGCTCTTATGAAGGGTAGTTTCTAGTCTTATGGTGATGTTTTGATCATTTCTATGGGTTCTCTATAGTATGGAAGGTTTGTTCTTTTCACGGGGTTCTATGTGGTTGTCGGGGTTTATGTGTGGACTCATGTGGACATAGTATCTCTATGTGGACCCAGTTTGATGATAATGATGTATCAATGATAGTGATAGTGACCGTCTATGTTGACCCTATTTGATGATAATGATGTATTAATGATAGTGACAGAGATAGTGACAATGACAGAGATAGTGATAGTGACAGTGGTAGGTTGATTATTTTATATACATATTTGAGGGTGGAAGGATGGGGAAAGGAAAGGGGGTTGGAGCCTCCTTCTAGTTGGAGCTAGAAAATCTAGGGAGTTGTAGCTTCCTTTAGGTTGGATCCTGTAAACTAGGGAGTTGAAGCCTCCTTCTAGTTGGAGCTAGAGAATATTGGAATTCATAGCTTCCTATGAATGTAATTTCTTTTTTATATAAGAAAAATATTCCATGGATTTCCATGTAAATCTGTTGTGCATTATGTACTGCTTTTTCTTCTCTTCATTGTATATTGAGATGCAGTTATTTGATTGAAAAGTTAATTTTTTTAAAGTTTTAAATTGTACTTAATAATGATTCACCCCCCCTCTTAATATCAACAATTACTTATATGTCTTGAAAAAGAAGACGTGGAAAAGGTGTTGAAAGAGCTCCATGATGGTCCAGTGGGAAGACAAGTAAATTCTTCCAGCTGAGTGCTGGAAAAGAGAAAAAATCCTCCATCCCATTGCAGCCAGTGACAATTTCCATACCTTTTGAGCAGTGGGGGATAGATTTCATAGGGGAAATTAACCCAAATTCATTTAAAGAAGACAAGTACATACTTAATGTGGCATATTCCTTTTAACTGATGGTCGAAATCCATTCTCCTTACCCATATTAATGAAAAGGTGGTGATTCATTTCTTGGAACAACACCTGATTACTAGGTTTGGAGTACCATCTATCCTTGCTTTTGACAATGTCACTTACTTCTCCTCTACTCTCCTGAATTAATTTTCATTAGATAAAGGGATCATATTAAGTTATTCCACTAACTGCTACCTGCAAGGGAATTGTGTCGCAAAATCAAAAAACAAAAATCTGATCAGGATCCTAAAAACGACAATTACGGAAAATCAGAAAAAATGGTACAATACCCTACAAAATGAACTTTGGGATGATAGGTAACTCCTAAAGAATCCCTAGGGAATTCTCCATACTTTCTAGTTTATGGGAAAAAATCCATTTTACCAAACAACATATATCTTCCATCTCTACATCTCTCCTAGGCCTCTAGGGGTCAACCACTCTCAAGCATGAAACAACATAATGACACACTCTGTATGCTAGAAAAAGAAAGGGAAAGGGATAGGAAGGAATTTGTAGCTCATCAATAATTGGTTAAAATATAGTTTTACAAACACAATGCTAGACAAAAAAAAATTGATGTGGGGGACCTGGTTTTGAAATGGGATAAAGTAAATGAGCCAAAAGGGAAGCATTCTAAGTTTTAAATCCTTTGTCTTGGTTCGCACCAAGTTGCTAAAATATCGGGGTGGAAACATAATGATTGAAAAACCTAAGGGGTGAGCTAGATTTTGACCAAAGCCTAAAAAATTGTTTTCCTAGATGCTCAACATGAGCAGCCTTATACCATAGATTTCCTTGTTTTGGTTTGTTTTCTTCATTATAGTTTTGTTTGGTATTTTTTTTTTCCTTTTTTTGTTGGTTAAAATTTCCTGATAAGTGGTGAAAATACTATTGCTTCTCAAAATTCCTAGTGAAACATGGTGATACAAGCACTCTTATCCCAAAATTTGATCATCTGAAGCAAAGTAAGGAGCATTCATTCAATGAAAGAACCAAACCCATGAATTATTTACACTTCTATATGCATATCAATTGAGGAATGCACATATTGTCTATTTCATGGTTTGAAATTATGAAGGGAATAACAGAAATGAAGGAGAGTATGAACCATGTCTACCAATAGATCTAGAAATGATATTATCTCTCTTAGTGAGAATGTTGTAAAAAAGGCCTAAGTATTGGGTTCCTTTCTTCAAAGAAATAGATATCCTCCTCATTGACTCATTATTGGTTTTATACATGTCCTTTCCAAAAGATATCCAGTAATGGATACATGTTGTAGTAAATATCATAACAAAAGAAAATGGTGAAAAAGAAGGCATATTTCAATTAGAGAATTTTGATATTAGGGAGGGTATGCAAATATCTCAGTCGAGGCTATGGATGCTCATTGGTAGTGAAACAAGGTCTGTGATATCAGGGTGACTCCGTTGGGGCTATGGACACTCGCTAGCAATAGAGCGACACAAGAAGAAGGTCTCAATTACTTAGAGGTTGGAATTTTTATTTTCTCCCATCTGTGGTGATTTAATATCTAGTTCTTTCTTGGTAGGACATGGTTCATTGGTTTGCGGTAAAGAGGAACAAAATAAAACAAGTCCGCATAACCAATTAGGGTTGGCTATTCCCCAGATCATATGCATACATATTTATAAATGGTCTATGGGTTGTTGTCTCGAATCAAAGTTTCCTCCTGAAATTGTTATATCGTTATAGCTAAGGTAAGGATCAAATATTTTGGCTTCATGCAGTGAATGGCCATTTGTTGAGACCTCAAAACAAACTTTGAAATATTAGGAATTTCAATGGGTACCACTTTATATTTTTATCTCTTTTTTTATTGGTTTAGCTTTCTTGCATTTTTTTTATGCTTCCCTTTTGGTTTCACTGAGTTAGTCGGGTTTTAATATTGAAAAGAGGATAATCCAAATGGAAGAACACATCTAATTCCCAAATTGAAGTAGAAAGGGGTCAAGACTTAAGAAATTTTGTAAAAAGAAAAAAAAACCCATTAAAAGAAAAATTCCCTGATCCTCGAGAGACAACTTTGTTGATCACCAATAGAGCATTGTGAATCGACGAAATATTTTCACGAACTTAGAAACATATGAAATATTTCACCAATCACTGATTTACATCAGTCATCAACGTCGATTGATTAATCTTTCAAAGGCATGGAAATAATGTAATCCTTTCTGACAACAATCAAATCAAAAGAGTGCCAACAATTTTTCATCATCTAATATGAGCGCTCAATTAATCCTGACCGTTGGTAGATAAATATAGGATGAATTTGGTTTTGGTGAGTCAAGTGTCCACATCATATGGTAGTAATAAGTTCCATACTTTGTCATCAACCGCCACATGGGTTTTCGTACCTTCCACACCACTTGCTACACCACCTACCATTTCATATACCACATCACACAAATGCATCTTCCCTTTGCCACATCACCACACACATCATACCACCACATCATATATGTACGATTTCCTTGATTTTATCAAGATTTATAAGATTCTATGGGGATGTTGTAAACAAAATATCTTCACAATTCACTTACATTGATGACTTCATCTTCAATCAACAAATTTAGTTTCACATTTGCGAAATCCAAAGAGGCAAGTCTCTTTGTGGATAGTCGATGCTCTATCAATGTTGTCCTTCCTCATTCCAAAAAAGATCAAGTGCACATATATATATTTTTTTTTCTTTCAATGGTCGATCTCCATGGAAGACACTTTAAATATGAGTTTTTCATTATATGTTTCATTTTAATCATGGTCGATGAAAGCTTAAACATGGGATTGGGCTTTCAAAAAAAAATTCACCTATGAGTTATCCCTGCACATGGCTATGTCACCATGCCTCGACCAATCAGACCCTACAACAAAAACCTCTTCATTCCCATCTAACATTAATTTAGGTAACATATCATATGCCACATCATGGTATGGGTCCATGTGTCTCGACACATCACCATTTAGAAAAGACATTGTGCACCGATGAAAAGGGTGACTTTTATATAGAATTTTTTCAATATTGGCAATGAGCATTGAAAGAAAAGTTGGATCGAAAGGGGTCGATGATATCAAACCTTCGACCCTTGAATAGGAAAGGAAATGTGCACCAAATAACCTTCTTTTGAAATTTTTGATGAACTGAGAAACGAATATCCGCACCATCATGCGACGTAAATAATTAATTTCAAGTGTGGCATGCAGGTGGGTGCATTCAAGCCTGAATATTTAAAACATCTTACTACACCTTGGTGTTTGATAGCTATATTTGACTTATATGGAGGTGAGATATATGTGCATGAATTATTTATGTTTGGGCATTCTTTTTATCGATTGTGTGAAGAGAGATTTCATAGTAAAGATATCAAGTTCAAGTATTGTGTGTGTTATGATTGTGTCTTTGCCAATTCAAGGCATTTTGTATCTTGAAACTGGTAATTTGTAATGTCAAATTATCTCATTATACTAGGTACACATTTAAATTGAACAATTTTAGTGATTCTTAGATAATGTGAATGAGTTATGAACCGATTGTTGTTGTTTCATTGTAGAAAAATGTTGTCTCGAAGAGTTTCTACCCAATAGTCTCTAAAAAAACCCAAGGGGGAAGGTTCTCAGCTAGATAAAGCATTGAACATGGACCCCACTAAAGGAATGAAGTAGACCCCCAAAGTGGAGCCTGTAATCTGAGTTCCACTAAAGAATGTCTTCAACCAACCATCATTATACAAGGACATAGAGCCAGGCACCGGGTCCAATGTACCATTACCTTCTTGTAATGAATTTTTTAATAAAATTAAGAAATGATACTACCTAGAGTTCACACCTCACAGTAACTTGATGATTAGATGTGAAGTTTTCATAATGAACCTAGCTAGTAGAAAAATAAAAAAAATCTTGTGTGAGAGAGAAGGGAATAGAGACAAGCTTGAGATAAATAATGAATTGTATTAATTGTATTCCACACTCAAATAAAGAGTTAATAATTTACAATATATATAGGCTACATGAGTAACTAATTCTCCATAATAGTGATCTAGAGATATGTGAACACCCATAGACAAACTTTGGAGTGAACTGCCACATAGTCCTAGTTAACTGGCCATGAATTCATCACTTAAATGACTAATCAAAAGTGGAGTGAGGAGAGAATATAGCATTCACATGTGTGTTCCCTTCCTGATGATTATTCGAAGGTAATTGCACCCTCATGGTGATGATATCGATGTATGCATCCAACACTTGGTGATAATACCAAGGTTTCCATGCAAGACTCCACTCCACTAGTCTAACTGAGGTGTAACTGACTCAAGACTGAAGAGGATGTCCTGCCCTCTTATAGTGGAGAATATTGTCATATAGGGAGAATATATCTGACCCATAGATGATTTTAGGGGCTAAATTTCACCAATGGGATAATTTTCCATGTTTTTTCCCAAAAACGATTCACCAATTCCCATTTTTTCTAAAAACGATTCTCCCATATTCCATAGAAAAAAATTATTTTACCTTACAAATTGCCAAAATTTAATAGAAACTATACAAAATCCTTAGAAATTTGAATATTTTTACAAAACTATTGCCAAATTTTTTATATTTTTCATATTAAGGAATAGTAATATTAGCCCATGTTTCTATATTTTAATATAAATTTCCATCCTTAAAATTATCCTTGCTCTGACCATGGGTTCCCTCAACATATACTAGTAATCTTAGGAAAATAAATACTAGGTGGGTGTGAAATATCTCCAACACCCTCGCTAAACACTACTAGGGTGTAAATGATGAATGGGTCATGGAAAGCAATGCCATGTTAGGTACCCATTGTACAATGCATCTAATCAATGAACAATGAAAAAGTTATAAAATAGGTAAAACCTCATGGGAAATATCCCCCCTCAAAGTTCAATGCATCAAAAATTAAGAAGGAAGAAAGGCAGTTCATAAGCAACTGTATCCTTCACTCCAAGGAGACCTTGCAAATGTCCAAGTTTATGCTCGGTGAAGATTTTATTGAAGATGCATATTTCTGTATGGATATGATGAAGTAGATGCACAAGTGATATTTCCACACATATCCACATTCTCCTATTATAAAGAAGAAGATCCAAATCCCATACAATCTGAATTTTGGATGAAACTTTGCAAATCACGCAACCATTTCCAGAAAAACCGTGAAAATTTGGTAATTTTAAAATGATGGTAACTTCACTTCTCATAATCCATTTTGGATGATTTTATCTTTTGAATTTTTTTTTCTGATAGGAATTCA
>SNQJ01S0045927.1:10820-59845 GCA_010110895.2 Picea sitchensis
TTTTTCTTGAAAAATATCTAATTTGGAACATACATCATTTGAAATTTCTAGAACAAGAGGGTGTGGAAAAGTCTCTTCATGTGGCTCTTGAGATGCATGCATGACACATGTAGAAGTCTCTGCATGTGGCTCTTGAGATGCATGTATGGGAGTCTCTACATGTGGCTCCTTTGATGCATGCATGGGATTCTCTACATGTGGCTCCTGAGATGCATGCATGTCGCATGCACAAGTCTCTTGTGAGAAGATTGTTATTTCGGTGGATTTTATGTTGTCTTTGTATTGTCAACCTCCTGCATGGAATCTTCACAATATTCCTTATTCCTGAATAAGACATCCAATCTGGTCCATAATTCATTTGGATTTGAGAGTGATTCATTCTCTACATGACATTG
The DNA here is from genome assembly GCA_010110895.2 of Picea sitchensis. Classification (NCBI taxonomy): domain Eukaryota; kingdom Viridiplantae; phylum Streptophyta; class Pinopsida; order Pinales; family Pinaceae; genus Picea; species Picea sitchensis. Next base: position 11,216 of record SNQJ01S0045927.1, read on the forward strand.
AATTTAAGGAGAAATAGAAAAGCATATACATCCTAAGGCCATATCTTGTCTATTAAGAAAATTATTTTTCTCATCGTAGAAATCAAGCTCTAATTTTGTTTCCATGGTTATTTGGTATAAGCCTCTACTTTTGAGAAGAAGTAGAATCTTTGTCTTCCACTCCAAATAATTGTGCAGTGTAAGAAAAATTGTCAGTGAAAACTCCATTCTATCTAACTTTGTATTCCTCTTGAACCTGCAAAAAAAATTCCTATGCAAATGCTCCTAGCAACAAATCTATGATACCATGCGAAGTTTTCATAGTGAACCTATCTAGGAGAAAAATCACACAAAGATAGCAAGAGAGAAGAGAAGAGAGACAAGCTTGAGAGAAAGAATGAATAGTCTTAACGGTATTCCACACCAAAAGAAGGAGTGAATAATTTAAAATATATATAGGGTACATGAGTAACTAATGCACCATATTAGTGATATAGAGAGATGTGAACACCCATAGACAGAATCTGGAGTGAACTACCACCTAGTCTTAGTTAACTAGCCATGCATTCATTAGTTAACTCACTAATCACAAGTGGAATGAGGACAGAATATAACATGCAAATGTGTGGAACCTTCTTAGTGATTATAACAAGGTAAGTGCACCCTGATGGTGATAATACCTAGGTATGCATGAGACACTTGGTGATAATACTGAGGTTTCCATGCAAGACTCCACTCCACTAGTCTAACTGAGATTTAACTAACTCAAGACTAAAGAGGATGTGGAACCCTAATATAGGGGAGAATATTCTCATCTAGGAGAGAATATCTCTAACCAGGGGAACCCTCAACATAGAATAATAAACTTAAGAAAAGAAATACTAGGTGGGTGTGAAATATCTCCAACATTAGTGTCATAGGCGACAAGTTTTTTCCAAACATAGGTCATTCTTTGTTGCATATGGTGGTTGCCAGGTCCCTTGTTTTTCCCCGTGTATAAAATTTAGAGTGGATCATCAATCACAAAGACATAGTAAAATGTTTAATCAATGATGAACATGTGAAGTGTGTGGGAAATTTCTTACCAATAGAGGTTAATACATATTACAAACTTCGAGAACCAGAATTCAAATTGAACACTGACTTCATGGTAGAATCTCATGTCAAACATGATGCCAACAAATTGGTAGCATCCTGGTGGAAAGAGGATAGGAAGTTCATCAACCAGACTTTAGGATGGCATGGAGTGACAAACTTAAGATAACCCTACATGTACCTGATGACCTTCCTTTGTAGAATGTATCGTGAAAATGATTGTTCCAGGTTCACTGAAGCTTGGATTCCTTTAGCTTACATTGTGTCTATATTAGGAGGTGTCTTTAATTCGGGTGCCACTATATATAAGAAGATCAATACTAGAATATACCAATCTCAGAATCCTAAACGAGGAGATATGCCTACATTCTACATGGCCTCTTACATGTTGGATGTGGGTTGTGCAAGAAACATGTTCTCGTAAATGAAATTGAGTTGGCAAATTACTATAGTAGGAAAACCCCCTTATGGACTACACTGGGGTTCAATATGTAGGAATATCTAACCGTCTAAAAGTCTCCTACTTTTTATAACTACCCCGACTATACCCCACATTCATTCATAAAATACAAAGTAAAAAGATATGGTAACTCTACCTTAAACTCCGTGTCTAGTGTCGATCCTTTTGTGTTCGATTGCTCCTCAACTACAAGTCTCCTCCCAAGGCCGGCCTACATTCACAAACATGCAAACAAGGAACTACAAACATGCATCTCATATATGAATTAGTGGGTTAGATGTCATAATAAAACATAAATCAAACATAAAGATTAAACACATCATATGGCGGGACATAAAAAGTATTCCTTTTATTAGAATCACAAAGTTTACTTACAATGAGATCAATGACTGCTCCTCGAAGTCTGGGATCCTCTTCACCAAGCTCCAAATGTGTTTCCATGTATATTTCTCCTCTCACACTTCTTCTAAGGAAATGGCATAGGCTTATGATGGAGGACAAAGGGCAAGAATGGGAATTATGATGCAAAACTCACAAGGTAGCTGCAATTTTATGGGGCAAGGAGGGGGATGTGAAACGGGCAAAGTTTCATTGTTCTTATGCTTGGCTTAGGAATTATACCCCAAAACTTCATTTTATATGACAAAATGATGGTTATTCGGTTGGGTGATGGGCTATAGGCGGTGGATCAATTGGGAAACTACCCAATAGCCCGTAATCTCAACGAATTCCTTGCAACTGTTTAATTTTAGCAACATTTGTGGGTATACGCAGGATGTAATGGTGCAACTAGTGTATGTACATGAGCTGTAGTGGTGCAACACACGTGTGTATGAGGGCAGTAGTGGTGCAGGGCACGTACATCTTCAAAAATAGTGTTTTTAAGAAGAGTTGCTCAGTGATGGATTGGAAAAAATAGCAAGTGAGATGGCTTGATGTCAGGTATGCATGTATGGTGCAATTTAGGGTTATAAAAGATGCCCCCTAATGTGTTATGTCAGAAGAGAATTTGATGGATGAAATACATTACAAATATTCACCAACGTACGAAGCGAGTGAGCCCGGGACCAGAGTTCGAGAGTTTCCATCTGCAAAATAACAATTGTCTCACAGAGGTGGGCATACCCATGCTCAGGATGAAATATATCATGGATTCCAATCAATACACTATAGATCTATGTCATATAACTATATAAAGTGTATCCACAAGCAATAAAAAGTGGATCTACATCTCAAAATCAAAGATATACATGTATAGTATCCATCTTCAAGAAGCCAATGACGCCTGATGGCTGGAGATGAGGCCTTCATAGCTCAAGCAACAACGTCAAGATATTCAAGACTCAGGTAGGAGTGTAATGTGAGTGTATGACTTCACTACCCATAGGTCTTCAATGGATTGTCGGGAACAGACAAGAGGATCTCGGTGATCAGACAGAGAACTTGAGTGATTTTGAACAAGGACTTGACTGGACTTTCGGGTGGTCGGGCATGAGGGAAAGAGACAAACTATAGAGGGGCCAACTCAGGATGAGTAAAAAATTCCCTTGGACAATAGCACGACAGATGATCAGACTCAGGCAACATGACATTTACATAAGTTCACGATGCAGGAGGCAACACAAAATCTCCATGTGTTTGTAAGAATAACCAAATGGAGGAGGACACAGCTCTATGTAGTAAGAACAACTTCCTAAGGTAATATTAAATCCCAAATATTGATGAACAAATGAAAGGATGTGCTTTGTCCAAGGGAGACTCATTGTGCTGCCATAAAAGGAAAATACTTTTCCCATCCTCTTTTTGGGGTATATTTGATTTTTTTGTCTTTTTCAATATTTTGAAAGATCTTGAAAAAGAATAAAAGAATTCTACGTTACAAAGGAGGAACGAGTATTACAAGCATACTATTTACATGCCCAAGGAACACACTAATGCTCAAAGTAAGGAGACATGTGCAGGAAAAAGACACTCGGGAAAAATCCTACATGGGTCAAGGTGGCAGGTCGTAGAGGCAACGTGCTACAAGGCTTGCGTATAAGGCATGATTCAAAGGTTTAGTTGAGAGAAATATGGAGCTGACATTAGGAAAAAGATGCAGAGATGCAAATGTGATTAGCAGGACACAATGAAACCCCCTTCAATGTATTTTTTATGATCCCAGAGAAGGTAAGCTCGGTGGTTTTTCATTTTTAGAGAGTCTGAAAAAGCATAAAAGAAGACTCCCATGGGGTACCTTTTTCGAAGGTAGTCTAGTCGGTTCGAAAAAGGGGTAAACTAGCATTGAAAATATGTCTATTCAAAACCATTTTAGTGAGTGTGACAAAGACAAGATCACTCAACAATATTTTCAATTTTAAGGAGTCTGAAAAGAGCTTAACTTTGGACTCACTGCCTTTTTCTAGATTTAGTATCCTTAGCCCGAAAAAGTAAAATTTACTTAGGATAAATCTCCCGGCGAGACGAATCTCCCGAGGTGTACCTTTTTCCTCCTTAATCTATAGGCCGAAAAAATGGGTAGACTCATGCTAGTAGATGTTTTTCTGAACAAATTAACAAGTGTGAAATAACATGGTCACTCGACGATCTTTTCAATTTTAAGGAGTTTGAAAAGAGCTTAACTATGGACTCCGCTAGGGATGTTCTTCAGGACCATTTTAATGAGTGTGAAGAAACAAGGTCACTCGATAATCTTTTCAATTTTAGGGAGTCTGAAAAGAGCTTAACTAAGGACTCCATGGGGGGCTCTTTTTCATAAATTTAGTCCCTCAGGCCCGAAAAAGGGTTAAACTTATACCTGAGAATACTCTTCTAGCAAACCAGAGTTCCTAGAGTATACCTTTGTTCGTAAAAATGATCGTCCAGCCTGAAAAAGGGGTAAACTACCACCGAAAAAATGTGCCTTCAAGTTTCAATTTGGCGAGTGTGAAGGGAAACACGATCGCTCGACAATATTTTCATGTTTATAACATCTGAAAAGGGCTTAAATATGACCCATTTTGGGAGTGTCGAGGGTGAGGCCAAGGGTGATGACATATCATACGTATGAAAATCAATATTGTAATTAGAACAAGTCTAACAAGGACTCCTGAGCCTAAAGTCATTAATGATGACATGGACACAAACATTTCTACCAGGATCTATCTAGGGCATCCATGTAAAGGTAGGCTCTACCACTAAATTACGACACTTCTAAAGAAGCAATGAAGGTTCCATGTTGCAATTTGGCAGGATTGATCCTATGGAAAAGAGGAAAAGACAACGAGATGCAAAAAGTGGAGGTGGAATCCTAACTTAAATGCAAAAAGTTGGAAAAATGACTTTTACCAAAGGACCTTCAAAAGTGACCCATCTCTCAAATAGTTTTCCAAACCAAAAGTGAAGTGTATCTTACCATCCAATGATAAACTCAAGAACCATACTAAACGATTTTCAAGATAGAAAAAATGACAAAAGGGTTCAAAAAGTGCCAAAAAAGTCTATAAATAGAAGTTGAGAGCTCATTTTCACCATTGCAAATTGGGCATTAACCAAAAAGCCAAAAACACCCCTTTGCTAAAAGAGTTGATTCTAGGAGCTTCAGAGGATGAAACGTACTTTTGCTCGAACCAATTAAGTACAAATCAACTCCTCTTGCATTTCAATACTTTATTTTTTCATTTCTTTTGGTTTTTTGGGGGCCACGCACATTTAAAAAAAGGCGGCCCTATGTGTACGTGGGTTGTCCTAGGACAACCCGGGGGTAGAAAACAATCTGCCTACGTGCATACACGATTGTGTCCAAGACATCCCACGTACACCCTCCAAAAGGTAGAAAAATTAAAAATGCAAGAGCTAACTTCCTCCATGAACTTGTCATTTGACAGGATGTGTGTCCATTGGAGAGAGGTAGCACAAAGACATAGATATCTTGGTCGATGAGGACCCTACAGCTATGGCCACATTGAGACAATGTGGTTTGTGGAAGTTCTTTCAGTGTCCATTCATGAGGGAACAACCCAGGCCGTTGAATGCCTTGGTGGATTACTTGCACCCCGACGCTGAGGCATTTATGCTGGAGGGGAAGTCATTGGCTCTAATGACTGAGGAAATTTACTTTCTGGTTGGCCTCTCGAGGAGAGGGGAACCAGTCAACTTGCGTACTTTTCCCCTTGGGCCTCATAACATAGCCGAGTTGATCGGACTACATTGCAAGTCTGGCACTAAGAAAGTAGGTTCTCAGGTGCCGATCCACAAGATTACCAACCTATCACTGAAGGTGATAGTTTTACTCATTGGGTGGATTACTAGATCCACAACCTTACGTTAGGCCTCCTGGGTGCACATTAATTGTGCGGTGCAGTTCTTGAATGCACGATGTTTTAACTAGAGCACGACCATTCTAGACTTCATGAAGAGACAACTCACCGAGTGTCATGGGCGGAGCAAGAAAAACTTTGGATTTGGGACCATTTTGTGCTCGTTCTTCTTTGAGAGGGTACTCAGTCTCAGTCCATGAGAGACAGTATGGGGGCATGTGGCCTCCATCCCAGTAGTGTGTATATGGGCAACATTGTTGCCACGACAGAGGGGCAGAAGGACCATAGAGGCCTTCGATGATACCTTTTTTGACTGGTGGGTACGACAGATTCCAGTGATAGAGGACTACCCCTACATCGGGATCAAATTTTCCAGGGACCCGGACATGCCCGTACCTCCTAGATATGAGAAAGGAGAGCTAGGTACGTTTGTGTTTAATGTTATTTAATTTTTATTTTCTTTTTATATATATCATCTTTTATGTGAATCACAGTACTTGAAAACTATGTATCTGTTTATGTACATATGTAGGACCAGTGCATCCAACAGACTTCTCAAGGATTAGGTGACGTCCTTGACTAGAGGCAGCACCAACCGTAGCCGCCAGACCAACAACAGCAACAACAGTAGCAGGGGGACCTAAACTCAGGGAGGTTGAGAGAGTTTTGATATGGGTGGAGCAGAATCTCACTGCACTCACTCATGCAGTCCCTATGGAAAGGATCGAGGATCTCCCACCATCGATGCAACCTCACATAGTTGGGGTGCCACGGACCTAGGTCCAGCTCTTCCAACATTTGGAAAACATTGTGGTTCACTATGGTAGGGATAACATGCCCCGTGATTATCTTAGGATGGACCACTTACATGTCGAGGGAACTTTTTGTATATTTTTGAGGGAATAAGCCCCGTGATGTGTACTAGACATATTATTTTGAGTTCTACTTTTACCCATATATATATTACTTTCACGAGACTTATATATATATATATATATATATATATATATATATATATATATATATATATATATATATATATATATATATATATATATATATATCGTGTTACATATTTTTATGTCTTGTGGATCACATTTTTACAATGTATACATGTGTATGTGTGTATTTTTATGTCTTGTGGATCACATTTTTACAATGTATGTACATGTGTATGTGTGTGCCTCTTTTTATGTGTGTGCAATATGCCAATGTAATACTTGATTAGCTAGAGTATCTATCATTTGATTTAGTCTCCTAGGATCATGGATATACGTAACATAATCAAAACATCATTCTAAGAGATGTACCCTAAGGAAACGTCGATGTAGAGTAGGATCATAAATGCGGTAAACCCCATTTAACTGGGATTGTTGGCCCTTGACCAAGTTTTGAGGATTCTTGGACATTTTCTCCAGTTTTGGAACTTCAACAGGCTATCGAAGGCGGAGAGAAAGAAGAAGTGGAGATCGCGGGATCTCGGCCCCGTTTTAGGGCTTTTTGGGTTTTGGGGGCTTATGTAACGGGTATGGGATTGTCGGCCCATGGGGTTACCCATGTTTAGGCCCAATTTTGTAATGTATAAATAAGTAGCTAGGCGATGTAAGAAGAGGCTGGTATGCTAAGTGTTAAGTGCTAATTACTAAGTGCAAGTGGTGACTATAATGGCTTTGTGCATGCTATGTGAGGCTTGCAGAGCTAAGTGCAAGTGACTGAAGAGACTATATGTAGGCTTTGTGCTGTAATCTAGCTTGGAGAAGGAGGATCTAGTGAAGAGTGCACATATCTCCTATCCTCTATGAAGTTGATCTTGAGGCTATATGCATGTAAGAATATTGAAAGAAGATAATAAAGAAGACGAAGAGTTGGTGGGTGTAGCCCCAGGGTGGGGGTGAGCCACATATATCCTCTGTTGTGAATGCTTTGTACTTATAGTTGCTTTCTTTTTTATATAATTTAATGCTTAGTGAACTATTAGATGATAGATGGATCTGATATGATATCTTAGTGTAGAACAATGTGAATCAATGCTAGTTCTAATCTCTATTTGTATGCTTAGTGCTTGAATCTATTGGATCTGTGTGAATATTGTGTCGATCTGTTGTTAGGGTTTAGTTGTGTTGTGAACTAAGATGAATATTAATGAACTATAATAAATAAGTGTTATGTTAAGGTGTTACAATCACATATCTGTGTCCAAGCTAAGGTTGTAGAAACTGGAGTCCTACTTTGCATGTGTTGCCGAAAGGGTCGGTAGTTAGGGTTTTGTTGGTGCGTTGTTGTAGCATTGAACCCTGGGTCTGCCCCTATGCCAAAAAATGGTTCTGTTGCCAGGACTTGAAACTGTGATTGCTAGGAACTAAGAAAGAAGAAGCTATGTGCGAAGATCTGAACTGAAACTGTGATTGTTGGGAACTAAGGAAAGAAGGAGCTTTGTGCGAAGATCTGACCTGAAACTGTGAAATCTCTATGCATAGATCTGTTTCCCTAGTGCACAGTATTCTACTCGATCTGTGAAGCTCTATGATAAGAAAAGAAGTCTGATATAAAGAAAAGAGGTAAGATCTGAACGCTTTGTGCTCTGATAGAGGTAAGAATAGTGAAAAGTTTTAGATCTAGAAGCTTTGTGCTCTAATGCAAGTAATATTAGTGGAAATTTTTGTTTTAAGAGTATGGATTTAGGTATGTTTGATAGATTTTGTCCTAGCCTAAAAACTAAGGCACAACTAAAATAAAATAGGTTTGATATGAGTAGATCTGATAGAAATAATGAAAGATATATTATACCTATGCATAGAAAGAATGTGTGGACTAACAAATGGATGCAGGATCCTAGAAATAATTTTTTGCAGGTTAGCCACTATGATCCTAGTGCACAGTACAGGAAGGGTTGGGGATATTTAAAAGAAAGAGAGGATTAATTATTTGTTACAGTTGCAGAATACCAGGACATCTTGCTAAGGAATTCCCTCATAGAAGACCTAGTTGTCTTTGTTGTAAAGCTGTGGATCATGAAGTTCTGAATTTCCCTAGAATGATTGCTAAGGTTGAAAGAATGAATATGAGACAAGAAGATCCTGAGGAAGGTCAAGACACTAAGACCATAGAAGAACCCCAGAAAGAATCAGAGATTGTATTGATGCAAATGAAAGAAACCCTGAATGACCACCGGAATATCAACTTATCAGAGATCTTCAAAGAAAAAGAGTACATAGAAGCAAGAATAGGAGACTTCAAAATTGACTGTGTTCTGGATGAAGAAACACATGTGAATATTATGAGAGAAAGAACTTGGGAAACCTTATGAAATCCTGCTATGATTCCTTCATTAGGGGGAATAGGATTATTTAGAGGAAAGCTGATAAACCTATGTGGAAAGATCACCCAGATATCTATGAGGGCTCATGGAACTTCGACAGAAGAAGAATTTGAAGTTGTTAAATTTATTGAGAACAACGCCCCATTTGCTATGTTACTAGGAAAACCTTGGATTGAAATGGATCAAGCCAAAATAAAATAAGAAGAAGTATTAGAGCATAAGAAACAAGAATTGAAAGATTTCATGACTAGGAAGATCGCACACTTGATCGCAGAATAGGAGAATAGATCGAAGTTATTTAAAACTAGAGACTTGGATATCGACATTAGAAGAACACAAGAAGACTCACAAAATACTTAAGCACCTACCCCAGAAGAAGAATTTCCCTTGAATCCTAGGAAATAATTTCAACAGCGTGAAGTTAGTATGCCAAGAGGAGATAAGAATCAGAATGGAAAGAGGAATACTGAGATGAAGCTCACTTGAAAGAAGGCTATAAAACTAAGCAAGAAGAGATAAAAGATAGAAAAGTTACAGAGGGTTCCAGAGGGAACTTCATAGAAGGAAAATTTACAAAACTGGCACTTCGTCGGGATATCAGAGTAACGTCACATGGAACTTCGCCATGGTGAAGCAATATAGTCGTTGTGAACAATATAACCGTTATACCAATGCCCCGAATGGGTAGAAAGGAATGTATGGTCATAAATCTCACCACTACACCATTGGGACCGTGTCGTAATGGACATAACTGAATTAATGAAGGATTCTCACCCGTTAGAGAGATTGGTTTCCTAGTTATCTAATTATTTCGTCAAACCTTGCACCAAGAACACTTTTCCCAACCATGATTATCTGAGCTCACAAATTAGCTGATTTCGCACAGTGATCATCAAGCTATCACTATCCATCCCATTGCATTAAGTAGCTATTATTCAAAACTGATATATTCAACCTTGAGCGTGTATGTCTAAAGAAATTAGCATAGTCAAAGAGTCTGTGAAGGAGGTACTCATCGACCTCATGACTGAAAGAGTAATGTCTGAGGGTATACAAGCGTCGTCGGTGAGAGGAGTGCAAGCCTCTCCGTCAACTTCTCGCAGATCCAAACCATCTCGACCAGCAGCAGAAAAGATAACCAAGAATAGAGATGACCTAGAAAATTCGAAGCTAATACCGACCATATTACCCGACTACATCTCGCCTCTAGCCAGCGCGGTGAGTTTTGATAGTGTACCGAGAGATTTTGACTACACCATGGTTACTGTGTACCTCCTGAAGGGGATACGCGCAATTCGAGTGCAGCAGGAAAAGATTGCAGCGTTGAAGTTCAACGACTTCAACTTAGGGGACTGCAAGAACCATAGTACATTCTCCCCATATAAATACTTGACCAAGATGAAGAGGAAGAACTCAAAAATAATCCCCCAGTCGTGGACAATGAACCTTGTGTAGTACACCCTGTTGAATGTAATGAAAATCCCACACTTTGGAAGGCACCAGGAATTTAACACCTGTGTAAACCTCCTACTTTCATGCTACCATGGAGGCTACTTATGGCTAGGCCACCTTATCATAGTCGATCCGATGTTGATCCATAGAGTCACTGGATTGAGTATGCAAGGACTCGACCCATAGGATTTTTATCTAGGGAAAGACACAGATCGCGTGTTAGCACAGAAGATCAAGGATACATACAACGATATGGAGAAGGGGATGTGAGGCTACAAGGTAGCTTCCATCGAGAATGGCATAGTGCACCTAGCATGTCAGTTAATTGCAGGAAATCTAGTAAGAAAGAACATACCCATGTACGTCACAGGCTTTTTCGTTGACCTCGTGGGGAAATTCATGGAAGGCATATAGATGAAATGGGTGAAGTACCATGTTAACCAGATAGAATTAGACTACCGTAAAGCACAGGATCAGGGTTACGAGTTCCACTTTAGCTGACTCCTCATCCTCATTGTGTTTGTTTCTTGGGAGATGTCGGAATGTGCGACCTTCCCGGACATTGACCCATTCGATCCACTTGCTACGAAGTTCACCACGCTCTAGTACTCAAGCAATATGGGAAAACAGTGGCAGTTGAACACTGTCTTTCACACATACTACCTCCAACTGAAGAGGGCTATCAAAGATGAACCTCTCATGACACTGAACACCCTACAATGCTTCTCACCCCTCATGAAGTTTCGTGCAGATTGACACTTTATCTATATTACTGTGTGAGCAGATGAACATAAGTAGGAGATTCAGTCATACTACAAGCTCACAAAAGAGGACCTCAAGGAGATAACTAAGGAATGGTCATCCGACTTCCTTATCCCTGCTGAACTTGCAGAGATGTTCGATCCTGAACTTGATAGCCTGGAGGTCGCTCACATAGAACATGACACACCCAGAACCAGCAGAAGGAAGAATACTGAAGAAGTCCAAGACTTAAGCAACACCTCAGAAAATACTGATTCAGTATCACTTGGCCGAGGGGGTGATGACGAGGTAGAAGAGATCAATGGAAAAGAATATGAGCAGAAGAAAAGCGAAGTAACATCGCCTAGAGATGAGGTCGATCCCTTGAATAAGAGGAAGGTTTCTCCCCTGAAACCCTCTACCCAAAAGAAATCCAGAGCCACCATTACTAATATGAGGACTGTGCTCACTATCGATGACTTTGACTTCATCATTGCAGTTGTAAATGACGCCTCACAGAAAATATTGCAGAAACAAGAAGCCAAGCAAAAGGACATGTACGATGGAATTGAGGTCGAACTTCGAGGGGTACAATAGGCCCTTTAGTCTAGTCGTGCAATGTCCACTGCACCCCTACCATTGGGAGAACCAAAGTTGGGAGATGAGCCAACCCAACTCCGTCGACTAGCTGATGCAACCGATGCTTGCCTTCATCATGCACAAGAAGAAACTGAACAAGCCACCCAGGCCTTGAAGCAAGTGCAAGAATTAATCATAGAACAACCCCAACTTGCAGGGAAGGAGAAGGTTGTTCTCCAGACGAAGTTTGAAAAGGGGAAAGCACAGATTCAACAAGAAAAGGAAAAGTTGCTTGTAGAGAAACTCGAAGTGAAAGAAGCAGTCAACATATCACTTCTCTCTATGAATGGATTAGAGCCAAAGGAAGAAGACCAAGTCGAGAATCAAGTAAAGAAGATCGTAGAAGCTATCCAATAGCTACAACAAAGAATAGAAGACTTAGAGCTCCACACAGTGCCCGACACCCCACAGGATGTGAGAGATCAAAGAGATGCAATTTCTTGAAGCACAGTTGAGAGACTAAAGGACCTTGCCGTGGAATGCAAGAAACTAAGTGATCACAATGCCCAGAATTATGAGTGACTCACTTAGAACCCTGAGCTAAAGCAACTGGAGTTGCAGCTCCATGAGATGAAGCAAAAAATAGAAATAGTATAGGCACAATTGAAGCCCCTGTCAGCCATTGAGAGGATAAAGCGATCCCAAGAACAACACAGTGCTCAATAGCAGTTCCAAAACATTTAGTGAAGAGTCATGGAAGTGAATTAGAGGCTCCAACCTATATAGGATGATGCTTGACAGTTATTCAAACAGATCAAAGGCCAAGGAGTAGAATTGGAACAAGTCATCACTGCAGTCAAACAACGCTTAGGGGGACCTGTCAATGAAGTTGTTATCCAAGAGCTCGCTGAACAAGAGGCCATGGCACAACAAAAAGTTGAAGTAGCTAGATTATTTTGAAGCAGAGCTACCCATATCAGAGTGACTCAAGATGAGTCATAGGTTAGTGTTGGGGGCATGTTGGCCCTTGACTAAGTTTTGAGGATTCTTGGTCATTTTCGACCGTTTTGGGACTTCGACAGGATTTCGAAGGAGGAGCACAAGATGAAGGGGATATCATGGGATCTTGACCCCTTTTTAGGGATTTTTGGGTTTTTGGGGCTTATGTAACAGGTATTGGATTGTTGGCCCATGGTGTTACCCATGTTTAGGCCAAATTTTGTAATGTATAAATAAGTAGCTAGGTGATGTAAGAAGAGGTCAGTATGCTAAGTGCTAAGTGTTAATTGCTAAGTGCAAGTGGTGATTATAATGGATTTTTGCATGCTGTGTGAGACTTGCAGAGCTAAGTGCAAGTGACTGAAGAGACTGTATGTAGGATTTATGCTATAATATAGCTTGGAGAAGGAGGATCTAGGGAATAGTGCGCAGATCTCCTATCCTCTGCGAAGTTGATCTTGAGGCTCTGTGCATGTAATAATATTGAAACAATATAATAAAGAAGATGAAGAGTTGGTGGATGTAGCCCCAGGGTGGGGGTGAACCATGTATATCCTGTGTTGTGAATGCTTTGTGCTTATAGTTTCTTTCTTTTTTATATGATTAAATTCTTAGTGCGTTGTTAGATGATAGATGGATCTGACATGATATCTTAGTGTAGAACAATGTGAATGGATTCTAGGTCTGATATTTATTTGTATGCTTAGTGCTTGAATCTATTGGGTGAATACTGCGTTGATCTGTTGTTAGGGTTTAGCTGCGCTATGAACTATGATGAATATTAATGAACTGTAATAACTAAGTGTTCTATTAAGGTGTTATAATCATAGATCTTTGTCCTAGCTAAGGTTACAGACATTGGAGTCCTGCAACCACCCTTGCCTCTACCTCGGGTGAGACTTCATCTTCTTCATCGATTTTGCTGAAGGGGCCGGTAGTTAGGATTTTCTTGGTGTGTTGTTGTAGCGTTGAACCCTGGGTCTGACCATGTGTCAACATGGAAACAACCAAATATGCATGTAAGTATACCTGGAGGTGAGAGATACCATGTGACAAAGCGTCACGAAGCAGATCTATCACTGCACTGTACTCAGCGACATTGTCTGTGGCATCACCTAGACATATACCCCCAAAAGATAGAAACAGGCCTCGAGGTGTGAAGATTACCCAAGCTATGGAAGCAAGCCTCTGAGTGTGTCATCTAGTGCATTATGTGAACCCAATGAACACCTCTAATTCAATTGACATCTACCACAGTGAAAAAGATGACATAAAAAATGAGACGTCCATAAAACAAAAAGACAAAAACTAACTGTATAATAACTATACATATGTACAAGAAGTCACCCAAGGCTACCCACCTACGAGTGATACTTCTGGAGGTAGATCCCATTTCAAGGCTCTACCAAAGCATTCCCCTCAAATTCAACCAGACAATAAGTGCCCTTCTTTAATACCTCCTTCATAATGAAAGGTTTAAACCACATGGGTTTGAACTTGCCTGCACCCAAGGGATCCTTATATTGGTCGTAGACTAGGACAAGGTCACCTTCAGAGAAAATCGAGGATGAATGGACCAATCATACTGACACTTGACTCGTTTCTTGTGAGCCTCGTTAGCCAAGGTTGCATCATGACATTTCTCATCATGCTGCTCAAGATATAATAAGAGTTCCTCAAGCAGTGAAGTGTATGGATATAACTATACTGCCAACTTAAGAGATGGGATCTGGCACCCTATAGGCAAGATTGCTTCCAACCCGTGAACGATTTGAAAAGGTGAGAAACCAGTGGCAGTCTTTACAGATGTTCGGTAGGCCCATAATGTTGAGTACAACATCAAATGCCAATTTGACTTAGCTGAATTGATCGTTCGATGTACAATGGTATTGAGAGACTTATTCACAGCTTCCACTTGATCATTCACTTGTGGGTAGTAAGGTGATGAATGCTCTTGCCTCAACCCAATAGTTGACATTAACTCGGACATCATTTTGTTCTAAAAGTGACTATCATGGTCAACGACAATCTCCTTCGGGATGCCGAACCTTGCTATTATCTGGTTAAACATTAATAGATTTGTTGTCTCACTATGACTAGAGATATCTGTTGGAATCAATTTAGCGATACTTGCGATGTTACCCTCGGTGTAAACTGTTGCATAGACAGAGGACTAACAGGGCAAGAATTATTTCTAGTCATAGCCAACACAAATTCTCCTGCCTCTATTCTTCCTAACTCTGAGAGAAAATAAGATCTATGATGGAGATCATCCCAGGGTCTGTCTGAACTAGTCAGTGCCTCTATAATCACCTCGTCAGAAGGTAATACCAAGTCTAAGAAATCGGTAGTGGTGGGGGAACCTTGAGCCCAAATAGGCTCTAAAACTAGATCTAACTCATGTGCAGGAGTTGGATTGGGGTCGGCCAAATCTTTCTGGACAATACAATATGAAACTTTTTCCGTAGACAAGGGTATAGCCATGCCATGGTGCCCTGTCCCTTCCGTCATGGTTGATGAGGAAGGAAGAGTCCACGGATCATTAAAGTAAGTCATACGAAATGACGACACTTGAAAGAATTCAACCTTAGGCTGGTTGGGGACAACTGATATGAACTTGGCGTCACCGGATAGAGGTGGGTAATCGAAAGTACCCATCAAAGGTGGTCCCAAACCAACCCCTACATTGACGACGTCGGGCTGAGGATTATCAATCATCGGTACCGTGGATGCCCCCGATGAAGGGTCAGGATGGGAAAAGGACAATTCATCAATGGACATGATCTATCCCTTGTGTGGGAACAAAAAGACCTGGAAAATTGTGGTGACCACTACATGCATAACATAGGTCCAACTCCTTCCTAACAGAAGGTTGTAGTCGAGAGGCACATCGACCACTTCAAATGATGCACACGGTCTTCCCTCCTAACTGCATGGGGAAAGAAGGGATGATACCATGTTGTCTGAAAGAATGACCATCGAAATAATTAAGTAGAGTAGGTGACGGAGATAAAATGGGTTGGCCAATGGCCTTCCAACAAGCCAATGAAATAGCACATGTTGAGGTACCCTCATCAACCATTGTGCAAAAAATATTCTGGGTAAAATTTTTCATGGTGTAAGACACTACTATCTAAAATGCCACATGGTATGGGAGATGAGGTTTCAAGTTGGTCGTATCAAGCATGATCGTTCCCAGATTACAGTTCTCAGCAGATCCTAAGGCAGCTAACAGAGCCTTTCTCTATGAAGGGCAGCTCTGGAGGACCTCCAAAGCAGACATCGTGCAAGGGGTTTGTGACAAATCCTCCACCATAGAGTAGTTCTGGGTGGCCCTCACGTTTGTATTGTGAGAATATTTCCTAAACGCCCCTTTCAGGATGCGTGTCATTGTTTCGCCCATCGTCTTCTCAATCTAAAGATGAACTGGCAGGTTTTCAGATTCTTTACCCTTTTCTGTAGTGTTTGACATTCTGTAACCGTGTTCCCTAGTTGCTATGTAGGCATCACCTTTCAACATATAAACATTCGAGGTCGGGGGGTTACTAGAAGATGAAGGGGGTTCTTGACTGCCCACATCCGCGCTTGAAGAGGATTGAGTCAAATTTTTCCCATGTGGAAATGGGTTCGTTAACACAACAAGCTATTGTTGTGCTAATAAATTTTGGGCCTCCACAAGCCGAGGGCACAGGTGAGTTGGATGGTATTTCGTGCAAAGGTTACACATATACTTAGAATTTATTTTCTATGTTTTTCTCCTACCAACATTGTTGGTGGGTTTCTTATCACCCTTACCATTCTTTCGTTGTTTCTTCTTTCCATTAGCCTTCTGGTTGGCCTTTGGGTTCGTCGTCTGCACAATGTGTACATCTGACATTTGAGTAGAGGGAGCAGTCAAACTAGAGGTTTGGTTGGCTGCTGTTTGCTGTATCGATAATTATTACAATTGATTTGACAACTAATTAGCAGGCTTCTCTTGTGTTGAACCAACAATACCATCGACATGTGGTCCAAACTTCTGTCTGGCCTTGTCAAGGATAGACCATGGAATATCTGGAAAAAAATTCGTAGAGTAAACCAGACTGAGAGTATTCAGTTCAAGTTGTTGAGCTCTCATTATCGCCTCTTCCTCAGAAAACACTCCCGACGTCGCAACGTCCTTGGGTAACTGGGGTACCAAAGACATAAGAAACCACTCTAGCAGGAAAGTCGATGGGGCTGGTACTTTTATCAAACTCTTCTTACATCGCCATTCTTGGATGCGATCTAAGATATGGTTAGCCTTTGTTTGCTCAAATATGGTCAACAATTCAGTGTTGGCATCGTATCTCACAGGTAATTGAAAATGGTTTAGAAAAACCATTGCCAATTCGCCTAAAGTAGAGTATCTTCAACAGTCGAGATCGATGTACCATTTTGTGGAACTCCCGATAAGAGTGCGTTGAAATAGATGAAAATGTACGGAGTCGTCTCTCAATGAGTTCGATGAGCACCATAGGTGAAAGGTGGTCACATGATCACCTGGATATTCGTTAGGATTACCTTCGAACTTCAGAATGTCTGAGGGAAACTTCGTCAACATGGGAGGTCAATGTGGATCATGATAGATTGGGTCTTTTAACAATCTTGACAATTCTGGAAAATGCAACGTTGTCGAAAACGGTAGCTTAGGCTATTGACTATATACAGGGAAAAAGGAGCTTGGAGTTTGTCTTGCACCAGGTTGGTAGGAAAAGTTAGGCTGCTGACTAGGGTTCTAGTAAATACCATGGCTGTGGTCAGCGTACAGATACCATGCTTTTTGAGATGTCATCGGATCACTACTGTAATTGGACGTTGAGGGTTGGGCGGGGATTTCTCCTTGCGTTGTGTTCCAAGGATTCTAGAAAGGGTTGCCCCTTGCCTATCCGACAGGAATAGGTACTGAGCCTTACCCAGGGTTCCATTGGCCATGGAAGGGTTTCCCCTAGTTGGCGTCCTTGATGAGGGGACTGATCCCTGCCACAAATTCCAGGGCCCCTGTGAGGAGGGGACTCTTGTGTTTTCCCCCTGTGTAGGAATAATACCCTTCAGAATATTTTGTGGTCCAAAACCAAGGTTTCCCCCGACCGAGATGGAAGCTGACAAGAATGCATATTTACCAAACACGTCAAACAAAGAGAAAGTCAAAGAACCCACCAACATGGTGTTGGAAGAAGGTCCTTGACTACCTTCTCTGAACAAGTTGTAGTTCAGGTTTGGCCAGACGGGCTGCTGAGAAGCACCGCCGAGCGAGGGGGAAAATGGAGGTATATGACCCCCGTCGTAAGGAAAATCATTATAGGGGGCTGAGGTACCCCCCATGGACCCTTGCATAGGAGCATTTGAGCTCCCTGCCCATAGACCCATTCTCTGTAGGGTGGAGTAGGAGAGGAAAAAGTTCATATCAAAGCTGGGCATCCCGTATGAAAACAGAGGGCCCATCACACTCTGTGTGAACGGAGTAGTGATTTTCTCCATAGACAAAATTGAACCACTGCCCGAAGTAGATGTGGCTGAGACCATAGTGGTCTGAGCCGACGAAGGTGGGTTAGGAGGCAGAACGTGCCTAGTGGTGGAATCTGTTAAGGGATTATGAGGACTCCCAGACGAAGTAGCATCGTTTGCTTCCATCACTACTTACAAGACTATTTGGTGCTTGTGATGATTTACCCTTGGAGGGACAAGTTGTACCATGATGGGCACCGACAAGTTAGTGATAAGAGAGTTATACGACCTGAGAGATTCCGCTCCAAGTTTAGAAATGGTAGGCTCCTCTGAATTTAAGTGTTCTCCTCTTGGGGATGGCTCGGACATAGTTTCCTATGGCCGGGTCACCTCAAATGACCCTTGTTGGTCAAGTCTTCGCCTTAGCGGTGGCAGGGGTGGCTCCAAAGTAACTGGCGACAGGCCCTGAAGCCTTTGCGATCGACGAAGCTCCTGATCTTCCACTTTGTGAGAATATCAACAACACACTAGGGATTTTACTAACATTGAAAACCAACACACACTAGAAAATTTCCTACGAGATAAAGAAAGCAAACACTATCTAGTTGGAAGAACAGTTATGCCAACCAACACTAGAGAAACTTTATGGTTCAAGTGCAACTCGAACATGGAATCACCCTCTGGGCATACTCTGCAAAGCATGGCCCGATGTCTACCCTAGGTACCACAGTATACCCCCATAGTCACCTATGTAAGTCCCTAAAATAAAGGCAACTAGGTTGCCATCTCGCGAATAGTTACCAGGCGGGTACAGTCGACACTCGGGTGGACCACAATGAGCAGGGTATCAAGCCTAAAACCTATCAAGGGCATCGAAATCAAGTGTTATGGAAGACAATTGAGGACCTCAGATGGATTTGAGATCCATGAAGCTCCGTGGCAAATGCGACCAATAGAATCCCACAACAAGTCCTTTATATGTCGTCCCCACTACGCTTGGTTTGGCTTTAGAGTGGTTATCTCCACTACCTTTCTGCATGCTACCTTGTGTTTATACCTTGTGTTAGAGTGGGGTCCTGGATAACTTTCGTGTTTACTGGAATTCTTACACTCCCTAGCACTGACTCCTATGTTTGTTTTTAAATCCTTGAAGAGTTTCCTCT
Source organism: Picea sitchensis (assembly GCA_010110895.2). NCBI lineage: Eukaryota > Viridiplantae > Streptophyta > Pinopsida > Pinales > Pinaceae > Picea > Picea sitchensis. Next base: position 30,767 of record SNQJ01S0045927.1, read on the forward strand.
CCAACCTAAATCAAGGCTCTAGCCTAGACTAGTTGATGGACCCTACCAACATAAAGTCTAGTGAATTTTAATTAAGCGTTAATTTTAAGTGGCTTGTCTTAAGTCAAGGAAATGTAAATGAAAATAGTGGCGTGTTTTGAGAGACGAAGGAGAAATAAAAAAATACTGAAAGAAAAATTACTTCTTTTTGACAAATAAAGATTTGCAATTTTAACTCTTTAACCAACTTTTCAAACTAAATTTTTCTAAGATATTTTAAAGGAAAACCTAAAACAAGATTTCACTCGAATATGATCTACTTATTGTTCTAAGAAGTTAGTAAATAACTTAAGAAAAACAATATTTTTCCTGACATGCAATATAATCAACCTAACTACTTAACCAAACTAAGAAATAAAATCTTTTTCTATTTTTTTTTTATGCTTCAAACAAGAAACTTGAAAATAATTTCTTTTTCTTTAAAGAAAGCAAAAAGGGGAAAAAGTGAAGACAAGACAAGACCAAAAATGACTTCTGGCCCACTGCGGATCGCAGGGAGTCACTAACAATACCAAACAGGCTGATCATAAAAGACTCACAAACTCGTCTAAAACCCTTTCAAAGAAAACATAAGAAATCTTTAAAAGATAAGAAAAATGATGTCAAACCTAGGCTAAAGACTATAACAACAGAGACCACTACTAGATCAAGAAACTCCTGAGAAGTATGACTTCAATCAAGGAAAAGGTTGAATGCCTCTTCTTGAAAAAATGATTTCTTGACACAGGCACACAAATGACACTATAGCAGTCTGCATATGTATGCGGGTTGTCTAAATGTAGGGCGCGTATGTACTTGTACAAACCCACTATAGGTCGTGTACACCTCTATAACTTCTCAAAAAAAAGAAAACTAACAGGTAGACTGACAGGGCAGGGAGTACTGGTATGGAAAACTAGAATCCCTTAAACACTCAACAACTTACAGAAACTCAAAAAAGGTAATCAAACCAATTAAAACACCCAAAAAATATCCGCTAAAAGCCCTAAAAGTTCCCTAGTATGGTCGCCAATTCTGCTATAGTGGGAAAACCCCCCTATGGAATACATTAGGGTTCATCATGTAGGTAGATCTAACTGTCTAAAAGTCTACTACTTTTTATAACTACCCCGACTATACCCCACATTCATTCATAAAATACAAAGTAAAAAGATCTGGTAAATCTACCTTAAACTCCACGTCCGATGTCGATTCTTTTGCATTCAATTGCTCCTCGACTACAAGTCTCCTCCCAAGGCCGACTTGCATTCAAAAACAAAAAAACAAGGAACTACGACCATGCATCTCATATATGAATTTTTGGGTTAGATGTCATAATAAAACATAAATCAAACATAAAGATTGAACACATCATATGGCGGGACAGAAAAAGTATTCCTTTTATTAGAATCACAAAGTTTACTTACAATGAGATTGATAACTCCTCCCCGAACCTAGTGCAGGATGCTCTTCAGCAAGCTCCAACTGAGCTTCCACGTATCTTTCTCCTCTCACACTTCTTCTAAGGAAACAACATAGGCTTATGATGGAGGACAAAGGTAAAGAATGGGAATTCTGATGCAAAACTCACAAGATAGCTGTAATTTTATGGGGCAAGGAGGGGGATGTGAAACGGGCAGAGTTTCATTGTTCTTATGCTTGGATTAGGAATGAGACCCCAACACCTCCTTTTATATGACAAAATAATGGTTATTCGGTTGGGTGACGGGCTATAAGCGGTGGATCAGTTGGGAAACTACCCAATAGCCCGTAATCTCGACGAATTCCTTGCAACTTTTAAATTTTTGCAACATTTGTGGGTATACGCGGGTTGTAATGGTACAACTAGCATACGTATGCAAGATGTAGTGGTGCAGAAAGCATGTGTACGCAGGTAGTAGTGGTGCAGGGTGCGTACATATTCAAAATAGTGTTTTTAAGAAGAGTTGCTTAGTGATGGCTTGGCAAAAATAGCAAGTAAGATGGCCTGATGCCAGGTATGCATGTATGGTGCAATTTAGGGTTATAAAATACATGTTCATGTATACTTAAATATTTTATGGGAAAACAAGTATAATAAAGCATATCCCATGATTTATGATTTGTTACTGGCCAAATTATACTTCAAATGTTTCGCCAAGAATGTCCATGGCTTACAAAAAATGCCAAATATCCCTAATTGGAAACTATTATTTGGAAGAAAAATGTACCTACTTTAGGAATTTTGGAGCCATAGGGGTCCCACGATAACTTCCATCTTACGTATCTGATAGACTAGCCTTAGGGGAAATATATTACCAGACCATCCTACAAGGTTTCAATGCATCTCTTGTCAAATATAAAAAGATGTTTTTTATCCATTACTTATTTAAGTTGGGATGTTACTTTCTTAGTTCCACCATACAATAAAAACAATAAGGTCTAATCCAACTGGAATACATGTTTGGAACTGGTAGATACCACAATCGTGATTCGAAAGGATTAGTGGTAAAACATGTTAAACAAGTAATGGTGTATTAGCCCTATGTTCATGACAAGTTTGATGATGAGGTATTTATAGGAAATGCTCATAGTTGGGATGAGATCCTTCAAATAAAATCCCAACCTGAACTTACTATCTTTAAATCTCTATCCATGGATGAATAGGTGGATCTTATCAATCAAAATGCCAAGGTTGATATACGAGAATAGGAAGTTGAGAGAGAAAACAAGGAATCTAGAAGAATTGAGGAAGCATGATCTGTAATATGTCATGGATATTCCACTGGAACAGTTCGCCACAACAGATCTAATAAAATACTAAAATATTTACTATTAAGGTTATTTTCCCTTAGATCTCCAAAATATTTAGTTACCAATTTTTTTCTTATGCATGAAATAGATAAAATGTAGAAAATAGAGAAAATTAAAACACAATTACACCATCCACAAATAAACACAAGACATGAGCTGGGAAACCCAATATGAGAGAAAACCTAACTAGAAGGTGAGGCTTCTTTTCTCTCTCTTTTCTCTGGTATAGAAATGATGCAAGCACAAAGAAAGAGGCACTCTCTGTGGAGTTTCATTTGAACTATGGAATGTATGGTTGTTGCAGAAACTGGCATCCTCTGTTATGATCACAAAATACCACTCTTAGATGTTTCTCTCATCTATGGAACAAGATTCAATGCAAAATAATGGAACCCCTTCTCCTCCTAGTGGCCTAGTATTTAACATAGCTTGATATCCATCTAGGAATAGGTTTTTGACTTCCTCAATCCTCAATTGTGGTAAGGTTTTGAAAATTCTAGAATATTCTTGAAATACCTCACAAGGATAGACCCATATGCATGAATAATAGGGGATGTTGTGGCATCCTCTTGTACCATGGTGGTCAACACAACATATCAACTTGTGGGAGACATAAATTTTGCATACAAGCTCTGATTGGCGCAATTTTTGCACTGTTGGAAATATTTCGATGTGTAGAATAACATCATAGGGTCCTAACTATGATAACATTTTTTAATCCCAACAAATTTCATTTGATGCCTCAGAATGGCCCCAGAAGGTTCTGAACCCCAAATTTCCAAACTAGGACCTACCACTATAATGCCCCTGCAAGCTTATTCCTCCATTTTTTTCCACTCTCAAAGGATCAATATAGACAAAAGAAAATATAATTATCCAATTTGGATAAAATAAATACTTAAGGTGCAGTCTAAATAGGAATATCTCGAGGAAGAGCAAAATAGGTTAGCAAAAGAGATGGAACAATAGAGAAAAGTTGAAGAAGAGCAGTAAAGGAAAAATCCATAGAAGCCCCCTCAAAAAGAATAAACACAAGGGTAGATCATAACACAACCAGAAATGGATATAGAGAAGGTATAAGGAGGATAATAGAACTAGTGATATAATACAAGGAATTGAAGGACGTGTCTGCCACAAGAATATGTGCTCCTAAAATTGTGGACCTAACTATGTTGGATGATGATGATGATGATGATATAAGAATGGTTAAGGTCCCAATTCTGGATGAGTCCAATCCAGAACAAGCAATATCATTTCAACCAATCCATAACTAGAGGGAACATCCTTAGAAACAAATATAATTGATAAGTTCATAGCATTAGATGAAAGACAGCCACAACCACTCAAGAAGGAAAAAGCACAGGAGAATGAAGATGAAAATAAGAATAAGGAACAAAGTCTAGATAACACAAATCCCAAGCAAGAGAAATATGAGACAAAGGGAGAAAGTGAACAAAAATAAGAAAATACCAAAAGTGAGGCAAATAATACAGAGGATCAGACCACCACGCAAACAAATTAAGAAACAATTGTCAATCCATCATCCACTATTTTACCTGAGGAAAGGACACAACAGGTAGTGTCAAAAGAAAACAAACCAGAGGATACCTCAATTCCTCAACAAACTACTAATATTTCTATAGAAGTAGGAGTTAACAAGACTAGTGAAACAAATCGCTGCCTCCAAAGAGAAAAGCAATAAGAAGACAACTGATAAGGAGGAAGAGGAGTTGGGTGGTTAGAAATCAACAATAGGTAAATGAATAAAACATGTCCTAGAACACTTTCACACCCTAGGAAGCATGGGAAATATGTTGATATGGGGTGATCAGATAATACCAGAGTTGTTAGATGAAGTTACTGACATTGAGGCCATGGCTTATGTCAAGAAAAGACAAGTGTTGGTAAGAATAACAAGAAGGAAAATAAATATTACTTTAGATAGTGTTTAAGGGGATGGATTCCCTTTAACTCAATAGTAGGAATCACACCCGAAGACGAGGCCTAATTAGACTCTTCTTTGTTTGCAATGATGTGATTATTCAGATTAATGTCTCGGCAACTACTTCGATGAGCTTTAATGATTAAATGATTGTTTCCAGTACGTTCCCTAAACTATTGGTTACTTTTCTCTCTTTCTTTTTGTGTCTATTTCTTTTTTGTTTTAATGAAAGGAAAATGAGACTAATCTTAAAAATGATGGATTCATTTGGAGAAGTCCATGCCCAAGCCCAAGATAACTTTTAGCTACAGTATGTAAACAACACATGTTGTTGAATCACTCTATCACTAATACTAACATTCATAAGTTACCAGATATTCTTAAGAAAAAGAAATAAATAACACACATGCCAAGATACATAAGAAGAAGATAAGTGAGAATTAATTCTATTCTTTAATTTAACAAAATGAATTAAAGAACATCATATTTCACCAATTTTCATTCAAACATTTCTTAACTAATGAAGATAACTTAAAAACAAGTAAGATATTATTGATTTCATGTAGCCTCTAAGGAAAATGCAAAACATTCCATTAGTCTTATTACAAACATAGGTTTGGCAAAACGTCTTTGGCTGTCTCAGAGCTTTTGAATTAACTTTGGAAAACATAGTTTCCAACATTGATCACAAAATTTATTACAAAAATCCATTGAACTTGGCTTCATGGTCGATTCTCTTATTTACCAAAAATAAAATTTATAAAAATAGTCTTTAATTTATTCTAAGTAAAGTAACAAATAGAAATGTGGACTAATCCATGTATCTTCTTTAGTATATCTCTTAGTCACTACATGACTAATCTAGCGGATTTGATTTGTCATGATTAGACCACCTAGAAAAAATATATTTACATGTATGCATATAGGGGAAGTAGTGTTGGTCCATGGGTGCACTGAGCACTTCCCTCATATCTCCTATGCATTGTTTGTGTTGATTAATTGGGTTGGTTGTCATTGATGTCAACCCTTGAAGCAAGTCCAGTAGAAAATTCTGGTATCCCCAACAGTATGATTAAGGGACTTCAATTTGATTGATGTATAATGGTATGGAGTTTAATATATTTGCAGGTAAGACTATTCTAGATGGATAGTATTACACTTCTGGTGATATGAGAAACATCACATAAATCCTCACAGTTAGAGAGTTATGGCCTAGTGAAGTGGAGAACCCTCATGAGTTATCTAGAAGATCAAAGTCAAATTAATTCTAGAAGCTCCTAGAAGAAGTTGATTAGTCAAGTGGGTGAAACTAGGAGTTAGTCATGGGTTAAGTTGTTGCAATAAGAAAATAATTAAAAATAATTTATTTGCAACTAGAAGTGGAGAATTTACTATTTGTAGCAAAGTGAGTTAGAAGTGGACAAGTGGTTAGAAGTGGGTTAGCCCTAAAATAAGGAAAGTGGGTTAAGTTGGTTAGAAGGTAACCCATTGAGGAAACTACATGGAAGTATAAATAACAGAGAAATGTTATTTAATTAGCACCTATTGAATATCATTGAATATCTATTTCGTGAAAGGTTATTTGGGAAGGTATTATTGATAGAGAAAAGTGCGGCAGAAAAACTACGACGGAAAAAGTGCGGTAGGAAAAGTGTGGCAGAAAAAGTACGACAAAAAAATTGCAGCAGGAAAGTACGTCTGAAAAATCACATTAGAAAAACCACAGTAGAAAAAGTGCGGTAGAAAAATCGCGACAGAAAAATCACAGAAGTAGAATTGCGGCAGCAAAACCGCAGCAACAGAACACTACAAGGAGAAAAAATGTATGGTTTTCATATGTGTAGTGTTGAATTTATGAATCTAGTTGAGGGTTTTCCTTCTAAATCTGTTGGATTCCCTCTTGGAAGTTTAGGGCTTGTTGTAGAGTTGATCTAAGGAAGATTTACTGAAGTTTAGTATTGGTTCATGTTTGAGGGATTTTGGTTGAGGTATGTTTCTGAAGTTATTCGTACAGATAGAGGTTATATAACAGTGAGGTTCTAGCACATGGTTTGAGGTAAAAACTTGTGGTATAGTGTTTGAGGTATATATGATCAGATCAGATTTGTTGATGAGTATACAGTGACAGGTTTCTCAGTGACAGATTTGACAGAACAGGTCGTGACAGTGACATATTCAGTTTCTACATCTGGCACTTATATTTCAGGGTGGTTGGATGGGGAAAGGATAGGTGGTTGTAGCCACCTCCCGGTTGTAGCTAGAGAACATAGGGGGTCATAGCTTCCTTCTGGTTGTAGCCAGAGAATTGGGGATTTGGAGCTTCTCTCAGGTTGTAGCTTGAAAATAGGGGGTCAAAGATTCCTTCCAGTTGCAACTAGAAAACCAAGGAAATTGGTGCTTCCAATGAATGTAATTATTAAAGACAAATAATAAAATACATTCCATTGTCTTCTCCCGCATTGGTTTCGACGTAAAAATTACTGGTGTACTCTGTATGTGTATGATTGTTCATTTGTTCATGGTTTATTTACTATGCACTTATTGGATGATAATGCTATATTGATCATAAAGATAAATAACACTTCCATGATGTGGTTAAAAGGATTGAAAATATCTATTGTTGATTCATGCCCCCTCTCAGTAATCCAATAGTTTGAACTTATCCAGCTTGGTGACCACGTGTTCCAGAACTAATGTTGCTCTAATCAGGTCCTCCATAAACCTCCCGACTTTACCTCATGCCATAGTGGTTATTTTGAGGATATATGATTCATATTTTTGGTCCGGGTCTACATATTGTTTCACTATATCAGTGATATATCAAAACATTTATGGGGATCTGAACCCAGGAAATTGGGTTTCTCTCATCTTTTCATTTATTTTCTCCCAGTTTCTAAGACATTCCTCTCACTTTTCTTGCATTTTTTGTTGCAATTCAAAAACCACATGAACCTAATATTCAACTTCCCTTTGTATCCTATCAACATTGTCAACAATGAGCATTCTGATTCCATGCTCTTCTTCTCCTCATCATTTTTGTATTTCTTTTATGTATTCAATTTGGGCTAAGGTCATGTGTGCCCATTCAACCCATCTCAACATATGTTTATGTGACACAGAACATAGAAAGGTTTTTTCTTGATAACTTATAGTATTGGCCATGAAAATATCCCTAACCAGCTTATACCTACCATACTCCCCTAGGAATTTATCCCTTATAATTATAACTTCTTGGATGGTATCTTTGTAATAACCAGCTTGATGTCTAAGATTTTCTAGCTCTCTCTTCATGGCCTCATCCTCCCTTTCATCCTCCTTAGCTATGTAAATGGTGGCATGGGATATGACCATCCCTACCCCCAATTGTTCACTCACCTTATCCTCTTGGTGTCCATCAAAATTTCTTCAGTAGTTATGACCATAGAACTATCTAGAGTGAGCTTCATTTTCCTAGTTCTTTTTACCACTACTTGTCTTTTTCTATCATAGGATGTTGCCTCAATGTTAGCAACTTCATCTACTAGATATATTATTTTCTTATCACCCCATTCCAGTATGTTCCCCATGCTTCCTAGATTCCAGGATGGTTGGCTTACCTTTATCTTCTATTGGGGTCTAACCACTTATTTCTTCTCTCTTTTTACCCATCATATGCTCTTTGTTCAGCTCTGTTGGGGGATGATTTGTCTTTTTGGTCTATCCTTCTCCTACTTCTTTGGATATTTATTTGATTTACTTAGGATTTGTAGTGTATTCCAGTGAATTTTATTTTGACACTCCGATGGTGTCACCTCTTCAAGAAAGGAAGTGCTTGAACGGTTGGGTTTTGTCTCTCCACTTGATGGAGTAATTCTTTGTTTCTCATGTTCATCCCCCTTTCCAACGTCCCCTCATATCTATTTATCTTGGTCCCTATCCTTTTCATTTTATTCTTTCTCAGAGGTGGTATCTTATGATCTCTGATCGTCACTTTCACCTCCACCTTCACCTTCTTGAGTCTGCTCTTCTTTGGCTGGTGATTGTGACCCTTGATATGGTGTTGTTGTGACCTTCTCAATTGTACTTTTTGTTACATACATCCTTTCTGGTTTTGATTCTTTGGAAGGTAAGATTCCTTTTCCATACAAGTTGGACTCATAAATAATTGGAACCTTTAGAGTGTAAATATCATCGTCATCTTCATCATCCAACATGGTCAAATATTCAATTTGATGGGTAGAGGCCCCTTTGGCTAGTGCCTCTTTTAAATCCTCAAAGGACATAATTAGTTCAGGCTATCCCCCTTGTATCTATTTTGTGCTTAATTTTGGAAGGGTGCTAAATTCTTCTCATGTTATTCCTCATTGAGAGATTTGTTCAACCTCTCCCGTCTTTAATTCTTGTTTAGTTTTTCTTTGTTGTTCTAGCTTCCGAGCTTCCCTATTTTTTTCAACTTCATGAGACGCTCTTTCAACTTCTTCCTAGATTCTTTCCTCTTCATCTCTCCTTGCTTCCTCAATTTATCTTTCCCTTTGAGTGATCTATCCCCATATGTATGCCTCTCCAGTTTGATTAATAAGTTCCACATGTTTATCCATAGACATGGCCTTAAACAAATTCAAATCATGTTGGGATTTCCTTTGGAGTACTCCATCCTAGTTTTGAGCATTTTCAGTGAAAACATTATCCTCAAATTTATCATTAGCATAGGGACAATAAATTACTACTTTCCCTACATGTTTTGGAACTATCTCTTTTGGGTCATGTCTGTGGTACGTTCCAGTCTAGAACCTATATTCTAAGTGACTCAAGCCTTCTTTTTTTGTTTCCTTCGTGTTCTTGACAAAACAACATCCTAATTGAAAACCATAAGAGATGAAATCTATTTTCTTGTCATTGACCAATGAAGCATTGAAACCCTATAGAATAGTTTGATAACATATTCCCCCCCAAGCCAATCGTTCTAGTACATACACTGGCAGCAAGTGTGGAGCTCTTGTGGCTCCAAACATTCTAAAATAGGTGCATTTCTCCCCCAAGTACCAATTCCCAATCAAATATATTACATTTTTGGCTTGCTTTGAGAGTCGTGGAAACTCTTGTCGAAAGATTACAAAGAAAATTCTAGCTAGGAATCCATCACATATCATGGAATACGATTTCTTGAACCCATTCTCCCACAAAATATTGAAGTATACATGCATGGGGAGCTCAAAAACATGCCAACTCAAGCCCATTTATGAGAAAATATTTCTAGCGCATACTACATCTAATAGATAGGAAGCCATATAAAAGGAAGGTACATCCCTCGGCCAAGGGTTCTGGGATTGCTCTATTCTAGTACTCGAATTTTTGGATATAATAACTCCCCAATTCAAAATTATTCTTGATATCGCCATAGTATATGCCAAAGGAATCCAAGCTTCTGAGAATATAGAACAATCATGTTCCCCATATAATTTGCAGATTAATGCCATAAAGTACATGTAGGGTTCCCTTAGGTTTGTTTTCCCATACCATCCTATAGTCTAGTTTATGAATTTCCTGTCTTCATTCCACTAAGATTCTAATAGTTTTTTGATATCATGTTTTTCATAAAATGTTACTACAAAATCAATGTTTAACCTTACTTTCAGTTCCCTCAGCTTATAATATTTATTCACTTCTAATGGTAATAAAACCCCCACACAGTGTCCTTGTTCATCATTGACCAAGCATTTAGCAGTGTCGATGTGGATGATAATCCATTATAAGGCCTCTACATAGGGTAAAACAAGGTATCTACCAACCACCATAAACAATAGGGAGCTCTCTATGTTTGGGAATACTTGATCATATAAGGCTTGAATTTTTGGACCACTGTGACGTATGAAGTATGGGAAATATGATTGCTTAATTTTATTGAATAGAACGTTCTTATACTTGGTGCTCGACTTTATATCTTTATACAACGGTGACTCGCTAAAAACTTTCCTTTTGTGGAAGTCGAATTACATGCTCCATCTTAGGCATTTTGTTTGTTCCTTCGGCAGGGTCCGGGTTCGAAGCTTTGCCTATCGGAGTGATCTTTCCCTTAGGTGTTTTTTGGGATTGCTGAGTAGTAGGTTTGCATGGTAGGTGTTTTTTGGGATTGCTGAGTAGTAGGTTTGATCTTTCCCTTAGGTGTTTTTTGGGATTAGACGTTCTTAAATACTCAATGATATGAATGCCTTAAAAAAGAAACATTCAAGCTCATATACCCTAACTGTTTACCAGTCAAATCCGGTAGTTAAACCACAGGGTACAGTGGGATTTTGAAAATATTACAAGTTTGAGCGTGCCCACCTGCATGTCACACTTATGAAAAAACACTTTTTTCAGTTCATATACACTTTCAAAAGATCGCATTTTGGCACACAATGGTTTCTTACGTCAGGGTTTAGGGGTTTGAGGTCATCGACCATTCAAGAAAATATTTTTTCATCGTTCATCGTCGATCCTAACGATATCTATTGTTTAAAATCCCTCCTTTCTGTTGGCGTGTAGTGTTTTTTTTTGTTTACTGGCGTGTCGTGACACGTGGGTTTGTAGGGCTACGTGAAATATGACTTTTCCCTTAAGTTGTGATATGAGAGTGTTAAGGATATCATGGCATCATTTGATTGGTTGTTATGTGGTTATAGAACTAAGCGCAGGCGTGAATTCTAGTTAGAACCTCGTGAATCAACTAATTTCAGATTTTAAGCTTTCAATGGCCATAATTATCAAACATTATAGGATGAATGACTCATATTAAATCCATCTTTCAAGGACATTAGCCGTTGCCATGATCGTTTTTAAGAAAATGAGCCCTTTTTAAAATGATACCCACTTACACAGATGGAGCATCGACTATCAATGGGAACACTTTCCTTTTTTTCTTCGTAGTGGGAGACACGTTTCACCACGATCGATGAACTCATCGGCGTCAGTGACTTTTCATTAGTGTATGTGTTCCCAACTTTATCACTGAATTCCTCGAAGCCTAATAGAATCAAATAGAGTCATATGAGCCGACGTGGAAGATGATGTGTCAAAAAGGAAATAGCGGTATAAGGTTACTTTGGTGATGTGTTAGATAACATGGTGGTACAAAGATCCACGTGGTGGATGACATAGTGGTGAGGATTGATGTCCATCGGATGACATGGACACTCATACAACTTGAATTGGGCAGACCTCGACTTTATCTATCAATAATCAAGATTGAACAGATGGTCACATTGGATGGTCATGCATGATTCATTCAGTTTGTTCATCGACATAGGAAAGTTGAGGGTTTGTTGCAATTTTTTTCACAACATGCATCAATTGATGCCGACGATTGATGCACATCGACAATCGACATAATCATTAGTGTTTTCCAATTTTTTTCACATAGAAGTGGCCGATGTCGAATGCACTATTGACGATCAACATGGTCATCTATCAAGAGTTGGGAAAGACATAGTTTTGAATGGTTTTTCTTATTTTTTGCAAAATATCTAAGTCTCGAACCCCTTTTTGCTTCAAATTGATACTAGATTCGTTCTCATATTTCGTACAACTACCTAGTTTAGGATTGGAACACAACTGACTAAGAGAACCATCAAAAGAGATTCTAACACAAATTGTCAGCAAGCTAAGTCAAAATCCAAGATGAAAAGAAGATTAAAGTGGTACCCATTGAAATTCTGACTATTTCAAGGGTGTGTTGAGGTCTCAACAAATGGTGATTCGCTAGATGAAACCAAAATATATAATACTTACCTTAGTCGTGATAATATAATCATTTTAGGAGGAAACCTCAATTCAATATAATAACTCAAAGACTATTTATAAATCTATATTCATATAATCTAAGGAAAATCCAAACATGTCTAATTGTGGGGACTTATCCAATTTCATGTCTCTTTACCGCAAACCCATGTTTTATGTTCTTTCATGCAAGTGCTAGGAAGGAAAACAACACTGATAGGAAAGATTTATACTTTCATCTTTTAAGTATTTGAAACCTTCTCATGGTGTCCTTCCACTACCAGCGGGTGTCCATAGCCCTGACAGTGTCACCCTGATATCACAAACCTTTCTCTATTGCCAGCGAGCATTCATAGAAATGACGAAGATATCTACATACCCTCCCTAAATTTCACCATTCTTTACTTGAGATGTGCCTTCTTTTAATTATTTCTTTTTTCACGACGTTCACTGTAATAAGTACCCATTTCTGGGTATTTTTTGGCAAGGACATGTATAGACTGAGAATGAGTCAGGGAGGAGGATGTGTGTTTCTTTTGAGAGAAGGAAATCAATCTCAGACTTTATTACATCATTCTCACTAAGAGAGGTAGTATCCTTTATATATATGTCGTCATACAAAGTCCATACTCTCCTTCATTTCCCTCCATAATTTCCAAACCACAAGACAAACAATATGTTCATTTCTGAATTTATATGCACAAAGAGATGTAAATAATATTGTGTTCTTTTATTTCACTGAATCACTTCCCCTTACTCTTGATTTAAATGGTGAAGGTTTTGGATAAGCATAATTGTATTGTCTCATTTCACCATGATTCTTGAGAATCAATATCATTTTTACCCCTTATCAAGAAATGTTGATCAATAGCAATAGAAAACAAATCTACCAAACCACACCCCCCAAAACAAAAAATCAAAACCAAACCAAAGTAAAATCATCATATTGAAACAAAGAAAGCACATCAAAACAAGAAACTATAATATAAGGTTGCCTGCCCTGGGTAGCTAAGACACAAATCTTTTCATGGTTTGGCCATTAACAGGGAGATAAATAGTTCACCCCTCATTTTTTGCAATCAATATGTACCTACCCCATTTTTTTTTAGAAACTTGGTAAGGACTAAGCCATAAGTTTTAAAATTTATAATATTTCCCTTTTGGCTCATTTACTTTATCTCATTTCAAAACCAAGTCTCCCACATAAAAAAAATTACCTCTGAATTTGTGTTTATCAAACCATCTTTTAACTAACTGTTCATGAGCTACAAATTTCTTTATATCCCTCTCCTTTTCTTCCTCCACCATAAGGATTATGTCAATACGTTGGTGCATGCTTGAAAGTGATTAGCCTCTATAAGCTTGAGAGAGATGTAGAGATGGAAGATACAAGTTGGTTGGAAGAATGACTTCTTATATGTAAACCAAGAAATACAAAGAATTTCCTAAATCTTCTTTGGGAGTAACACTATCATCCCAAAGGAAATTATGAAGAGCATTGTGCCAGTTCTTATGGTTTTATACAACTATCTTTTTTAGGATCCCAACCATATTTTGTTGTTGTTGATTATGCCACACCATTCCCTTATGCGTAATAGTTAGCAGAATACCTCAGTATGATTCCCTTATCTAAAGAAAATTAATTCAGGAGAGTAGAATATAAATAAGAGGCATTATAAAAAATAAGAACATATGGTACCCCAAACCTGGTAATTAAGTGTTTCTCCAAGAACTTGATCACCACCTTATTTTTTATATGGGCAAGGGGAATAGATTCTGAACACCATGTGAAATAAGCGGTTGCAGTGAGTATGTACTTGTGTTGTTTAGATTAGTTTAGATTGATCTACCCTATGAAATATATTCTCCATTGCTTGAAAGGTCTAGATATTTTTACTAGCTGCAGTGGAATGGATGCTCGTTTCTCTCTCCTAGCACTTAATTGGCAGACTTTGCACTTTTTGACATGTGCATGTGCATCTATGAACAAGGATGGCCAATAGTATCCCGCTTTGAGGATTTTATGTGCAATGGTTTCACCTACAAAATTCCCACATGTTGGACTATCATGGAGATCTAAGTAACACTCCATCATAGTTCATACGAAACAACACAGAGTTAATGAGGGGATATTATGCACATTTTAATCTAAGACCTCTTCTCTCATTAGGATTCAAATGTTTAGAGCATGTTCCATGATAAAGAAAGTAATATAAATATGAATACCAAGAATATTGACCTAGAGGAATGTATAACACTTCACTACACCACATATATAGCTCAGTGTCCCATCCTAACTCCTTTGGTTCTTCTATATCTTAAGACTTTGTAGCCAATTTGCATAAGCCTTGGCCTCTAACTATTTTCATTGGATTAATGTCAAGGAAAAATTATTCAATGACATTCATCCAATTTCCTCTCCTCTCACCCATTTCTTATTGTGTGAAAATTGACCTTACCGTTGGATGGGGCACTATGAATTTGGTATGGTTCTTAAGGATGTCAGATCAAAATTGTTTGACCGTTTTTTATACAACATAAGCTTTCTTCTCTGTGGTAGGGTAATTGATTTTTGACTCTTGTTGGTTATTACTTTGTATCAAATAAGGAGATGTTGAAGTTGGTTGAGAGAGAACACAAAACCTTGAGCCAGATCGAGTCTGTTAGAGAAATTAAGTAAGCTTGAGGAGAGGAAGAGAATGATATCAAAATTCTCACTGATGAAAGCATGGACAAGATACAACGGGTAGGAGAGTATTGGGTTCAATCCATTTTTGAATGAAAGAAAAATATGCAGGAAAGGTGGGACGAATTCCTCTAGAGTTGGAGGAAAATTGATGAGAAGATGACATAAATCCAATTTCCCAAGTTCAAATCACTAGACAACTTTTGAGACATTAGTGACATAATGAAACAACTCATAAAAAGTTATCATAAATATGAGTTGGACATCCAAAATATGACCACCTTGGCATGAGGTAAATTTAAAATTTTTATGGAAGACACCATCCGGAAAATGATCATTCTAAAGTGTGTGGCTGCAAAGGTAGACAAGTATAGACAATGCATTGGAGAGATGAGGGAAGTAATTAACACACCCATGGATCAACATCCCTTCCCTTACATGCACACGTGTGAGGACCTCTTCTTCTAGTGGGTCAAGCATGGCAAGGTGAATCCACTGGATTAATTACATGATGACTAAGGAACAACTGGGATAAAAAATGTGGATGAGACCAAATTTATTTTTGGATTTGCTTAAAATAGAATTAGTACTATTTTTAGATGGTTTATTTTTTGATAAATAAGAGAATCGACCATGCATTCGGGATTGAAGGATTTTGTAAGAAAATTTTGGGTTGATGGAAGGAGCCAAGGTGTTTTACCAAATTTGTGCTTGTCATCTTATCAGAGGATTGTTCTTCATTTGATTGAAAGCTACAATAGTCTAGTAAGATATTAATTGTTTCTAGTTATCTTGATTGGTTAAGAAATCTCTTGGTAAATTTTGGTGAAATCTAATGTTATTTAATTCTATGTGTTCTGTAAATTGAGAAAAATTAAGAATTATTTCTTGCTTCTCTTTTCTCGTATATTTATGCATGCTTGTTATTTATTTGTGTTCCTTAGGTACATCTGGCTATTGATAAATGTCATTTGGTACTAGTGCTAGAGGGATTTAATTGTATATATTACTTACCTACCATGACTAAGGGTTATCCTAGGCACAAAATTACCCAACAAATCTAATTCCTTTTGTTATTCTCGTTCCCATTTGTAATAAAACATAAAAGAAAGTAAATAAGAAAGATAAAAGGTAATCAAATAGTTCAATGAACACATTTTAAACAAAACACACAATAATTAAATCTCATTGAACGAATTTCGGTCCATTAATCCGAAGGATCAAACTATTCCAAATGGGGAATAGTCTGATTGGGCCTCGTCCTCAGGTGTGATCCCTATTGTTGAGTCAAAGGGAATCCATCCCCCTCAACACAAATTTCAACTTCCTAAAGCCATGCTAAGACCCAGTATATTGAGAGAGAGACTTAGAACTAGTGCTTTGTTCAAGGGAGAGATGAATATTGCCAAACACATATTGAGAACTCGACTCTTTCCCATACTCTTTTGTTTATATATAATTTTAATTCTTTTTCATGTTAGAAAAGATTGAAAAAGAATAAAAGAATGCTATAATAGTGTGAAGGAAAAAACTGTCACGGGAAAGTAAACTAGTTCCAAGTGAAAATAACATACCTATGTTTAATGCAAGGAATGCATGCAGGATATGGACACTTGGGGGAATGTTTTCTCCAAGGATACATGTGTCAAGTCGCAAAGGAAATAAATGAAAATGTTGTAAAATGAAAAGAATGCATAAGAAACATGCTAGATGAAAATAAGTTGAAGCTGACATTAGGCTCAAATCATAAGTGGGAAAATGCAATATAGTATTAAAACTTAACACATAAATATGGGAGCCCCGTGGGTATTGTCCAAACAAATATTGAGAATAATTTATGAGGCTTCATTGTAAGGTCATGGCTATAATAAAGAGGGCTCTTGAGCCTACACAGAAATTCAACATGGGCTCCAAATGGATAACAAGGCACTAACTAGGGTACCCATGAAAAAGGAAGGCTCTACCACATAAAATATGACATGTGTAATCAACAAGGAAGGCTTGTGTCGCAATTTAGTATGATAAACCCTAAGGAAGAGATGAAAATGAAACTGATTATGTAAAGTGCAAGGAAAAAAGGTCCCATCATGTATGCTAGTTATTGAAAACAATAGCTTCCAGAGAGTCAAATTATGGACTAACATGATGGAAAAATGATTAAAAATCACCCATGTTCTTCATAAAAAATTCAAAACTTCAAAACCAAACTTCATCTATGACTTGAGTATTAGTCCATTAGGTTGAATTAAACAATGTGGACTCCAAACTGTAGAAAAGTGGGTAAAAAATTGTTTAAATAGTAAAAAATAAACTTTTTACGAAACCAATTGTAATTTTACCCAAAACTGTGCATTTTTGGTAAAAAATACCTCAAATTTGGATGGACAATTGTAGAAGGTTGTAGATGACCCAAAGGAAATGGATGCACTCCAAAATTGTGGTTTATGGAAATTTTTCACTATGGGAAACATGAGGGAACATAAATAATCATGCAAGCGCTAATAGGGTATTCGAGCCTGGATGATGATTCCTTCATGTCGGATGTCCAACCTCTAAAAATAGAGGTTGATGATATCTATTTTATAATAGGCCTCTCCTGGTAAGGAGAGACATTATACTTGAGAACTCAAGGCGGTGGTGACATGACAATTAATGAGTATATCACCACATATTTTTTCCCTAGTACCTAGAAGGTGGGTATGCAAATACCAATAAGAAGTGTTGAAATCTCGGGTATAAAGATAATCTTGTTTACCATCGCTTGTATTGCAGGTTTAGAATTATTACACCAAGCATTGTTATTGAATATGTTCTCTAGAATGTTTTTGCCATATAATGTTTGGTTGTTGCACCTCACTGCTAGCATCAATGAAGATTCAACTTATAGACTAAAAGTTAGGAAATATGAATAGATTCAATTATAGGAGAATCCTATAATCTTTCTTCTTCTTTGAGAATTCCAACATTGAGTCTATAGGTGGGTCTTGGACTAACGATTCTTCGAGAACCTCATATGGGTCGTTGTTCAGATATGTTGTAGCAGTTGGGAGGTGGGTGTGCCACTAGCCTGTATGATGGTGAGTTATTTGCATGGTGGTATTGATAGATCATCACAATCAATGATTATCCCTATGCGGGGATAGATTTTTTCCAAGACCTAGACATGCCACTTCCCCCAAATGCCACCTTCGGTGAGATAGGTAAACAAAATCAAATTTTGAAAGTTATTTGATTTTTATGTGATTTCAATTTAATGAAGAACTCAAGAGACAACCAAAAATAAATGTTTTTAGTGTATACCATATCCTAACAAAATATTTTGAATGAACATATGTTGGACTAGTAAGGCCAACAGGATATTTGATGCACAGGTATCAAGGAAGGGGAGAAGACCATCCCAGAGGGGATGTAAAGAGAGTGTTACAACATGTTTAGATAAACTTAGATGGAATCACTTTCCAAGTTCCCATGATACAAATTGAATACCTACCGAAGCATATGCAATGGCAAGTGATCGGGGTACCACAAGCTTGGGTCAAGCTCTTCTAGTGAATGGAAAATGTCATTGTATGTTATCATGGGGTCCATGAACGGGTAGGTCCTTTGTCCTATTGTTATAACATCATTTTCACCTCTTATGCATTGATTCCTTGTTGGCCTGACTCAAATACCCTTTCCCTACTTACAGACTCAATCCCCCTTTATTACTCCCCATAAATTATTAAAAAACACCATTTTTTGAGATATATGTTCCCTAGAAGTTATGAAACACATGTGCATACACTTGTTACTCTTTATCAACATGCATATACATTTATTTGTAAAAAAAAAATGTTAAATTTTGGGTGGGGTTTATGGGTTTCTCTGGTTCCTAACCCCCTATTTCCTATACATAACTACTCTAACCCCTTATTTGGAGTATAAAAAGGAGCTAAGGGGTATATACGAGATATCAATCATTGGAGCATAATTATGCTATCATTTTGTTTCTAGAGTCTACAATCCCCTTATCCCATGTCTGTGAACTATGCCCTTTAGATTTGGAAACCCTTGTTTCCGAAAATCTTTTCTCTCTTTATGATCCAAATTATGTTGAGAATGAAATGATTTATGCACAAAATTACAACAGGGAGTACATAAATACAATGAAACCCAACTTCTATTCATGAATAAAATAACAAAACACTACAGAACAAACACTGGATAGAATGGTGGTAGCTTATCTCTTAAGATAAAGAGATGCAAGCTACGCTCATTCACAATAAGAATTACATCAAAATCAATTGAATTCTTAAAGGGTCACCTTCACCTTTATTATATATGAGAGAGTGAGAGGAGAATAATTCCCATGATGCATGTGGGATAAATTGGTCTAAGTTTACAAAATGTCATAGGCATGTAAAACACAATGACTTCCCAGGAGGTCACCCATCCCACAACTATTCTATCCCAAGCATGATTAACTGTGGAGTTCTAATGGGATCCATTGCATTAACGTTGTAGGCATGTACATAAGACCAATATACAATCATTACATGATGGATGCAATTAACCAATGGAGATAGAATTACATTACATTCCCCATCAAAAGGGTGAATATCATGATTTATCAAAACCACGAGCTTGAAAATGTTGATTTAGTGGAAAAGGTGGATGGCCACCAAGATCCACCTAGATCAATCATCCCCCCTTAGGAAGCAATGGTCCCCATTACATGAATTTCCCTCAGAAGATAAGGAAAAATTTTGTTGAAGCTAAACCATGGTGATTAGATTTTCTTCTTGAAGTAGTTGTCTTGTTTGTGCTTAGAATTATCCTATTGAAGGGTGTCATGAACATGCTATTGGAGGGGTTGTATCTGTTCAAAAAATATGGTTGTATGATATACCTTTTTCTGAGTGTGGGAGGGCTCTGTAAGTGAAGATGCAACATGAAGAGATATATCAATGGGTTCTAATGGCTAGAACCCCAAGCACACTTGAAAAGGGACTTGGAAAATAGAGATATGATGAACATATGGAAGAATTCTTTTCTATGGAAGGGAGAATCTATAGATTGGACCATTGGTTAACGGAGAAATGAGCACCAAGTCAATGGAATTCTTGACTTGGCAGTGCAGAGGCACCCCCTTAGGTGAAGAAATATCTTTGTTCTCCTCTACAATCTTGTCGGCTTGCTTATGTTGTATAGAAAGGTATTGATCTAAGGATATAGTGGTCTTGGTGACCTTCTATTCACCATCTAAATGAATCATCATGAAGAGGGAAAAATTTGTGATATGAGAGATTACTTTGTGGCACTATTTTGTCGATATCAATGAAATGGTAGTAGTCATAACTATCTCTGGTATCTTGTATAGATGATCTCCCATAGTAACAATGGCACTACTAGGCCAAGCCTCATATATAGTGTGACATTTCCAAATATATATTTTTCCTAAAAGAACATCACAGACTTCAAGTGGGGAAACATCACACAATACATCATCCTTGAAGGGATTGTTTGGTAGGATAGGAGGCACTGTTGTTTGACTCATATGTCTCATCCCTGGCTCAACCATCCGATGGTGTATTGTTGGGGGTGTGGCATCATTGGAAGATTCAATATCTTGATAACCTTAGCTGATATTAGGTTCTTCTAAATTTCACTATCAACAATGAAAATAAGTGGGGCCCACTTTAACCACATCTATGAGTGGATAAGGCACTCCCCCTCCTCAGGATCCTCTAGTTATTCTAGTTGTATTGTTGTGGCTATGATCATAGAAGTGGGTTCTGCATCGATGCTATGTTTCCCTTTATTATGCTATGAATTAGAGTCTGATTTAGGTTCTAATTATTGTTCTTTGATCTTGGCCAACAATGAGTATTTTGAGTGGCATTCATCAGTGTTGTGATATGGGATTTTGTGGAACTCACACCACTTTCCAGTATTCTTATTCATCTCCCCATTACCATTATTTTCCTATGACTTGGACTGGTTGTATTGAGGTTGTTTGTTTTGTGAGTTAGGGTCGTCTTTTGCATACTTTTGTTGTTGTGGATTTGTAGATACAAACTCCCACTTAATCCACTACTTAAATTTTACTCAATTTTGATAACATATCAATAAGAAGTACCTAGTGAGGATATGTCTAATAAATCCATATTTTTTTGGATGTACCTCTCTAGGCCACTGTGGTACTTTAGAAACATGTATCTCTCAAAATATTGAACACCTATATTTGAGCATAGGGTATGGAAGATGTTGGTATATTGTGGAACTGTTTGGTTTCTCTCCTAACATATAGTCATCCATGTCATATACTGGTCAGCATAGATTCCAATAGGGTAGAAATACTCCTCAAGGGAATACAAAAATTCCACCTAGGTGGGTTCTCTCCCGAATGGCATAGATTCATTTGCAGTGTGCCTCTCCCAGTAAGCTTCCCACCGAGATTTGACATGGGGAAGGAATTTAAGGACTGGGAAGATGATATTTTTTCTATCAAAATTTTTGGACAAAGTAATAAACTTATAGCATATTTAACCATTTCTCAGAGCATTTGCATCTATATAG
The DNA here is from genome assembly GCA_010110895.2 of Picea sitchensis. Taxonomy (NCBI): domain Eukaryota; kingdom Viridiplantae; phylum Streptophyta; class Pinopsida; order Pinales; family Pinaceae; genus Picea; species Picea sitchensis. The sequence goes on from SNQJ01S0045927.1 coordinate 52,498, forward strand.
CCTTCAAATAAATGTATATCAAAATAAACTTATACCTTGAAGTGTGTCACACCTCCAAAATTGCTACTTGTCGAAGATACCTTAACCACCATCGGTAGTTATCAAAGGATCTAAGTGAAGTTGTCCATCATATTGTTCCTTTGCCATGTAAGGGATTCCTCGAGAAACATCTTGAAAGTATATCCTACTCTGTCATCTCTCTTTTCTTCCACCATGGGAGATCACTTAGGAGGGTGAGAGTGGTCTTCCCCAATCAAAACTAGATCAAGACCCAATTCTCTACACCCTGACCTCATCGAGCACATTCCTTGAGAAATAAAAAAAAAAACATATTTCTATGATACCACTAATATGGATTATGTTGAGAACGAAATGAGATATGCACAAAAATACAGTAGAAAACAAATAAATACAATGAAACCCAATTTATGTTAATGAATAAAATAGAAAAACATTGTAGAACACAAACTAGCTAGAATGGTGGTAGCTTATTTTTGAAGAGAAAGAGATGAGGGATACACTCATTCACAATAAGTATTACATCACACTCCATTGCATTCTCAAAGTATATTCTTCACCTTGATTATATATGAGAGAGTGAGAGGGGAATAATTCCCATGATTAATATGGGATAAATTTGTCTAAGTTTACAAAATTCCATAAGCATGTAAAATTCTAGGACTTCTCGGGAGGTCACCCATCCCAATACTACTCTATCCCAAGCATGCATAACTACAAAGTTCTAATGGGATGAGTTGCATTAACGTTGTAGGAATGTACATAACACCACTATGAAATCATTACATGATGGATGTAATTAACAAATGGATATAGAATTACATTACATTCCCCATCAAAAGAGTGAATATCATGGTTGATCAAAATCACATGCTCGAACATGTTGTTTTAGTGGAAATGTTTGATGGCCACCGAGATCCATCTCGATCACTTTATCTTGTTATAAAGAGACCACTTCTCTTTCTTAGAATTGTTTGAGTAAACAAGTTGGAGGTTGAGTTGATCTTCATTGGCTTGGGAGGAGGAACCTAGATGTCGGTTCTAGAGTAGTGGATCAATGGTTATAGGTTGTAGCATTCCTTAATTTTTTTGTTAAATCAACAAAAAAAATCTCTTTACTATCCAACTTTTTGTTTTAGTTTATGATCATTACATTTGAGTATTTAATTATTTGTAATACCAATGGACTTGATTTCAGTTAACATATTTGAAAAATAGTTATCTTGTAACTACCTATCTTGTAGTTGTCTTCTTCCTTTGCATAGGTTGTTGAAGAAAAATTTGGAGAAGGAAGTTGGAGCAAGGATTCGAGTGAGAGATCTACATAAAACATTTAGATCTAGTTTGGTCTCCTTCCTTCTCGTTAAAATTTAGTTAGTTAGTTACAATTTTTATTGACTATCATTTTGGGATTGAGTTAGATCTTTGGGGCATTCACTATGTTTTGGATTCTATCCTAGACATATGATTACATTCTCTATAAACAGAATTGGCGACTCCATTGGGGAGAGTATCCTTTTAGGTTATTTTAGGGTCCTTGTCTTTGTTTTCATGATTTCTTTTTTCTTTTACTATTGTGTTTCATATTCCAAAACCATGGCCTCTACTCTTAGGATTTGAATCCATTATTTTCTCAATACTTTATTGAAATTCTAGGTTGTGTACGTTATGTTCTTAAGTGAAATCCATATACATATGCTACCTACATAAGGGAAAATCATGTACATATGCACATTTCCTTGAAGGCATGCATGTCTATGTCCTGTAAGGTGTTCTTTCTTGCCTTTTTGTTTGATCAAGGTCCCTTTTTATTTTGTGGGGGTTCTCCTAGACTCTTCGGGTTTCTGTAAGTGTCATATAAGTATCAAAAAGTGGTCTTTTTTTATAAAAGAAAAAAAAAGTTTATGATGATTTATTGCGCTCTTTAGGTTTTTATTGGATTGCATAACTATAAGACGAGTCTTGTTCTTAGGGTCTCATTTTCTTGATGGTTGTTGTAGTTGTACTTGAAACTTGAGTTTTTATCTAAGTTAAATACTTTTCTTTTGTGCTTTCCTTTTCTTTTTAAAAACATTAAAATAAAAATTTCTTCCTTTTAACATTTTTTGGTAGTTTTTGTTTTAATAGCAAGAAAAGAAAAAATATAGTTTGTTGTTAGATAGGTCTCTTTTTTCTGTTGTGTTGTTTGCATTTATAGTTGAAAAAAAAATCTTAATATGGGAAATTGTGTTTTTCCTTCTCATCTTGAAAAGCATTCAAAGATAAAAAAGAACAAAGAACACTATTGTTTGTTTTTTCTTTTATCACAATTTAGGGAAAAGTTGCATTGTACATTTTGCATAAAAAAGAGAAAAGATTGCATTTCAAGGTATAAAAGTTTGTTCATGCATTTTTCTTTCTTGAAACTCTTTTTCATTATAGAATTAATGTTAAGTTTCCTTTGCGGGTGTTCTAATAATTTTCATTTTTAAGGAGTCTACTTCTTTTCCCTTTGAGTAAAGAACAACAACTAAAAACAAACACTACATTAAAATTTACTACACTTTTTGTTTCTAGGGTTCATCAATTAGTCTAGGTTAGGGCCTTGGAATAGGTTGGAGAGTAAATTATCCAAGGAAATTTAACTAAACATAGGAGTTTGACTTAGGGAGTGTTGAAAATCCAATGATCTTATAGGTGTGACCGAGGAACTCCTCTAACACGTGAGCTAAATTCGAGGTCACATGAGGGTGAGTGGTAGAGATTACCCCTCCAATACTTGTCCAAGAATTTGCATATTGTTGCATATATTGGGAATCCTTAAGTACATCTCGATCCTCTGTAATGTCGATGAATTTAGGGATTTATGATTAGTTAACATGTCCATACGTACGATCTTGACTATTGACTATTCCTCTGAACATTGATTTCGAGTAGGTAACTTTAGTTGTTATTCCTAGGTGTCATAGAGGTGTTTTTGGGGGGATTCCCATGGTACCTAAGATAGAAATTATATCACACTTTCAGTACCCCTAGAGGGTTCCCCAAAAAGCGAGAGTTACTTGCACCGGGAAGGGTTTTTACATGGAGTTCAATGCAACTCCTTCTCACTCATTTGTTCATTGGTCTTGGGACTTAATCAACACATGTCGGTTTTGAGAAGGTCCCTTTTCCACTTTTTCATTTCTTTGGACTTAGGACCTAATCCACCTAGGCTGAATTTTTGGAGAAGTTGTTTGTTTTGATGTTCCTCATAGGAAATTTTAGTGGAGTGTTGTTTTTTTGTAGTTGGCCTTAGGTTGTGTCTATACCACCACTTTTGTATTATTGATTCATTGTGGTCAAAAAATCGCTCCACCAATTGAGAAGGAACCATGGTATTTCTCTTGAAAGCATGGAGTTCCTCCTATAAGGCATGGGTTTTTATACCACTAGTTTGTCAAATTCAGTGTGTGAGACTTTTTCGGATGTGAAAAATACTACAAGGGATGAAACTGTGCATAAGAACATCATGGCTAAAGTTCTTGAGGATGCCAACCAAGGGGCCCCTTCCTAAGGGGATTCTTGTGCTTTTCCTTTTTTTTGGAAACATTGGTGCCCCATTGATGGTCACTTTGAACATTCCTAGGTTGAATGTAGGACTATGATTTGGTTTTATACCACTTTGAAGATCATGAATTCTCATTATTCTTATTATATAAGAAACTTATGTCATGGGCATCGAATTGATGTTCATCCTTTACCCTCTCCATCAGTAAAGTTTATTCTTCCTCCTTTTACCTCATATGGTAAAATTCTAGCTACTAGTAATCATAAGTCAAAAAGGAATAGGAAGAGAAAGAATAATAAGAAGAAGTCACCAACCTCTACAAGTCATGTTGGATACCAACAACCAACCTCTGCAACCTCTATGAGTCATGTTGGAGACCAATAACTAGCCTCTGCAAGTCATGCTGGGGGAACAAATCCAGACACTGCAAGTCATACTGGAAATAGTTCACCAACCTTTGTGAGTCATGTTGTAGACCAACACCTAGCCTCTACAAGTCATGCTGGTAGAAAATTACCAACCTATGCAAGTCATGCTAGTAGAACAATTCCATTAATTGCAAGTCATACTGGAAATATGTTATCAGCCTCTTCAATTCATGTTGGAGACATTCAACTGGCCTCTGCTAGTCATGCTGGGAGAAACCAACCAACCTCTACAAGTCGTACTAGGAGCGAGAGTCCAATCACTACAAGTAATACTGGAAATAGGTCACCAACCTATACTAGTCATGTTAGACACTAGTCACCAACCTTTGCAAGTCATGTTGGAGATATGAAGCCATCCATTACAAGTCATGTTGGGAGAAACCTACCATCCTATATGAGTCATGCTAGAGGAATAATTTTAGTCACTACCAGTCATATTGGAAAAACGTCACCAACCTCTCTAATTCATGTTGGAGACAAGCAAACAACTACTACAAGTCATGTTGGGAGCACGAATCTAGTCACTGTAATTCATACTAGCAATATGCAACTAGCCACTATGAGTCATGTTGGGGGGAACCCACCAACCAATGCAAGTCATGTTGGGGGAAACTCACTAGCTAATGAAAGTCGTGTTGGGGGAATTGATACTATTGTGAAACTTAGACAAATAGGATGTAATCCTAAGTTTCCTTCTAATATTTGTAAGGGAGATCACCTTACTCATGTGTTCCCTGCTAATCCAGAGGTATTAAGACTATTGTCCCTATTTGAAGGACCTTCTGATCCTAAATCACCTTTGGTTTCCCAACAACCTATTCAACCATTGGTTGATGAAGTGTTTAGGAAGATGCAATATTCGGTCAATCCCACTCTTATTTAGGAGGGTGATACATTTGTTGACCATGTTGTCTTGTAGCCTATTCAACCACTGGTTGAGGAAGTGGTCATGCATATGAAATATTCAGTTGATCCCACTCTTCTTTTGGAGGGTGACCAATCTACCAAAGTGGTTGTAGCGATGCAATATTTGGTCGATCCCACTCCTATTTTTGCGAGAGATGTGTCTACATATTATGTTCTTATAAATTTTCGGTCAGTAACTTATGAAAAAGGTGAATTTACACTCACTTCAACCATGCTCCCTTCGAATTTGAGGATGGCTTCCTTTGATTGGAGTAATCTTGTTGCACCTCACCTTCATTCTTTTTCACCCTTCCAAATAAGGGTTGAAGATAATTCAAAAATAATTTACTGATGTATTGTAGATGAAGGATCCTCTAAAATCATTTTTTCCTTCTCGGCTTGGAAATCATTTTGTTCTCCAAATGTTGTGTCAGTTACCAATGAGTTGTTGGCTTTCGACAGAAGACCTAGTGAATATTTTGGGATTTTCCCTTATTTACCTATAACGTTAGTATGGGAAGACTGTTCTAGTCGATCTATTAGTGGTGAAAGGGCCTTTAGACTTCAATATGATTCTTGGGAATGATTATTTTTATGTTATGAATGTTGTGGTGTCTACTCTCTTCCGCGTGATGCATTTTCCTCATAGTGGAATCATTATCACTATTGATCATCTTTCATATGATAATCACCATCCTAATTCAACTTTAGCTTAGGTTGCCCCTTGGCATGTTCCTAGTGTTTGAGTAGACCCTACCCTTCCATGGGTGAATTATGTGGCATCTTATCCTTAGCGTTCAATTACTTCTGAGAAGGATTCTTTATAGTCACGTTTTCCTTCTCAAGAAAAGGTCTTGGAAATTGATTGTGTGATTTATCCAATGGGGGCATGAGAGCCATTGCTTTCCCTTATTGGTCTGAGTGATCTTTAATTTCCTCTTGAGTCTTATCTTATGTTTTTTGAGACCTCAATCCTTGGTATTTGTGAGTCCTCAAGTCCTAGTTCACATGATATATTGGATTTTGAATCGCCTTCAGATGAGACTATCCTTGAAGCAATGATTTCATATGTTACACTATGGGAAGATGTGCATCGTAGATTATTCTTTCTTCTTGAAATAAAAACTTTACATGTTGATTACTAAAGTAACGCTTGGCCCAAGCCTATCAATGGGATATACATGGAGAAGTACTATGCATAAGCCACAAGGGTGTGCAGTGATTTGTACCATATTGTACTTTTAGGGTTTATTGTTTTCAAGTTTTGTATTCCAGAGAAGAAGTTGTTATTAGAGGTTTCTATTGGATTTATTAACTTCTAGATGAGTATTTTTGGTCATATGTATGGGAATTTGGAACCTCTTTGTTGTGTCAATATATTTTGACAAGTAATGATCTTGAAACTCACATATAGGTTAGACTTTCGCCTCCATGCATTTTTTCATTATCTATTTCTTGGTTTGTTTTTCCTTAGGATCAAACTCACCGAGTTGTGACAAAGAACCTTCTTTTCTATTAGAAGTGTTGTAATTCATGTGGTAGAGCCTATTATTCATGGGTTCCCTAGTTAGAACCTTTTTTGTAGTTTGGCACCCATGTTGAAGTACTTTCATAGGTTTGGAAGGTGTTCTGGAATCATTGTAATCATTTTCATTTTCATCATTTCAGACCAACAACTGTGATCCATCATCAAGAAAGAATGAATTTGTGTAGAGAAATTTTGTTTTGGATTCTTCTTAATATGAAAATATCCCTAAAATGATAAATAAATATAAAATGGAACATTAAGGTCGGTTTCATTTCCATAAATTAATTATATCATTTACCTAATTATTCTTCGATTTTTTTTATAAATATAATTTAGTTAAAGTAATATTCTTTATTCTAAGTTATAAATAATAATAATTTATTTTATTTTTCCGATAGATTTAAGTTTTTTTATTTATACTTTATAAATATGATTTATTATTCTTTCATTATGAAATTGACTATCTATATTAATAATTCAAACTTAATCTATTTATTTATATTTTAATTTTAGCATATAGATCTTTTTATAGATACTATCATTCTTATTGAAATATCTTTTAAATTAATTTTATTACATATAATGATTATTAATAATAAGAATACATATTAACCATTTATAACTATAATAAAATTATATTTCATAATTTATTATATGTATCTTATAAGTAATATTATTATTATTAATATAACATTTTTCAACTAAATCTATTTAGTGGAAGGCTTTTTACAAGATTTTATTAATCACTTTTAGGTTTTTAATTTCATAGGCTCAAGATCCCTATTTAGTCATGTCATGAGTTTGTGTTGAAGCCTCATAACCTTTCATTCTTATTCTTGTTAATACTCAATGAGGCTCCCCATTTAGGTTTTAAGTTGTAATATTGCATTTCATTATGCTTCTTGCAATTTTGAGCCTAATGCTAGCTTCAACTTGTTG
>SNQJ01S0045928.1:0-15492 GCA_010110895.2 Picea sitchensis
CAATGGAATGACCTCCATGGGATTTGATTGTTCCTTCTCTTTCAATAACCTTTCCAGTTATGCTTCCATCTCTTTCAACTGTGCATTCTGCTCCATAATCAACTTGAGCATCTCATCCTTTTCCCCTTCTGTCTCAGCTATCTCCTTTTCCTGTGCATCTTCCGTTGGTGTTAGTTTCAACTATTTCCTTAGATATGCTATATCGACATTTTTCTTTATAAGCATATCCTCAACTTCTTTCATGTTCGAGGGATCATACTTGATCTTGAGGACTAGTTCTTCCAACGTCTTAATTCTGTTATCCTTTGCAAAGGATGATATCTTTTCTAATTTCAGCTGTGTCTAGACATTTCTCAGAGATACCTGTAACTTAGAGGCAACAGTAGAAGCATTTTCCAACGTGGAGAAAACCATTTCTCCAGTTTTCCTGTGCAGATCCATTTGATCAGCAGGATGCACATCTTTAGTCTGAAATTCGAATGTTGCCCTTTTGTAATCAGTGATTACTTTTGGTCTGGCCCCTGTCCTTGCAGAAACACCATGTGCATTCTACCCTTCTCAGTGTCGAATGTAGACAACAGTCTATGTTGTGCAGTTGATGTTTTCTTCCAGAACTGAGCATAAGCACTGCTAGTCAGCGTCTGATTTTTCTTTTTGATCATATCATACTTCTAAAAAACACTCAATTTTGGTCCTATTTTGCTTGGTTGGTTGACTGGTGGAGTATCTGTGGGTTTCTTGGAAAAAAATATAGACACAATCTGTTTTCTGCTTGTGGCAAGAAGGGACCAATCATCCTTCATTGTTGCAGTGGATTGGCCTCCTTTTTCACCATCTGTGTTAGGTGCATGACTAGTTTTTGGCCTTTTGGTGTGCAATTGGAAATATTCAACCGAGACTTCGGTGATGGAAGGTGAGGTATCCTTCCTGGGTTTTTTCTCTTTGGGAACCTGTGGTGTAGTCGTCTGTGAGACAGTGACTGAAGGGTCTTTCTATTCTATTTCAACCAGGGTGTTCATCTCCCATTCTGTTTGATTCGTGAACTACTCTGTCTCAAGCTTGGGTGTATGAACATATGGGACATTTTTGTTTTTAATCCTCATCTCAGAAATTATCCCGCATGGATCATAGTGCCATATGAAACTAACAAAAAACTTCATTTCTTTCAATAGTCTATCTGCTTCCTCTTCGGCACCTTGGCTAATGCAGATGAAAAATCCTATTTTCCCTTTAATTCTAAGTTGTTGTTTCTTTTTCAGAGACAAAAAATGTATGCCATCTCAGTTAATCATTTGCCTTATATACTCCAGGGCAAATATCCTCACGGGTAGATACTTGGGCAATTTGTATGGAGCCAACTCGCATCCATATACTATGATCTCGATGTGATTTTGGTAAAGGTGCCAGTCTCCAGTCTTTGAAAGGTCTGAGAGGTGTAAAATCCTCTAAATCTCCTCGTTTATTCTTGGCTCGGGTCTACCATTGAGCCTGTTCACCACTGGATGGTAAAACTGCTCAATAAACTTTTTGAAACTGAATTCTATAGAATTTTTCCTGAGTAGTGAAGTCCATGTTGTTACCGCCTACGACCTTCCGTCTTTTTCCATCTTCTGCATTGAGAAGGAGAATTTGTCTTCTTGAAAGAAAGTGAAAATGTAAGCCAGTATTGAATAATAATGGAACATGCCCTCTGTGGTGAAATTTGAGAATTGTTCATCAATATTGTCCACTAGGAAAGTACTATAGTTGAACTAAGTGGTGGGTCTCTCATCTGTGGAGAAAATGGACAGAAAACCCAATATGGGTTCATCCACCCATTTATCCAAAAAATACCTCAGCAGAGCACAGAGCGATGATATGACCTGGTTTCCCTTCACTGAAAATAGGGAGGAAGGATACGGGGGATTTGTCTTGGGGAGATGAGCAGTCTGTGGGAGAAAAATATAGAAAATCTGAGCTCTTTGGGTGAATGATAGTTTCTGGTATAGTTATGTGATGACTTCAAGATTGAAAGGGGAGGAGGATTTAGCTCTGGGTATCTGCATCATCTGATCGATGGCTTCAGGTGTAATAAAAAATAGATTTTCTCCTAATGAAGATACTATGGCTCTCTGGTCGGGAATGTAGAGGGCCTGGAATTTGAGGGCAAATTTGGGGAAATAGAGAACCTAGGGGAAAATATACAGGGGAAGGTTTGATTCCCAGAGTCCAATTTCATCACTCTGGTCCAAGAAAATGTCCTTTAGCCATGACTGTAAATCTGCGAAGTTGAATTCACATCTAGTATCTGCAATTAAATGATCTTTATCGGCCAAATGAATCCTGTCGAGATCGACAGGAGGCGGGAGGAAAGGATTTTACTTGGCTTCTGCTTTCTTTAATTTTGGCACCATCACTGTTAAAATACCTGCAAGTAAAACAAAAAATTAGCGGGGACGACTGTGGCTTTGGAAAATTGACTGAAACGAAGAGGAAATGGGGAAAAATACTCTCTGGTGCAGTGACAGGGTAAATGATGGGGGAATGAAGGGTGAAGGTAGTTTTGAGAAAATGTATAACTGTTGGGCGTGGGAGACAACTTAGCAAGCTAACATATAGGTTAGCCTATAATAAATTTCCAATGGGTCATTTGGAGCATGAGATAGCAGGTGACAATGAATGACAAATACAACTGAGTGACATGGAGGGAGTTGATTGGGACTTGACCATGGTGAAGGGACTTGTAACAGGGTGAAAGGACTGACAGAGTAATGAGATGTGATCTTTAGGGGTAAACATGGAAGATGATGTCATGGGGTGACAGGGTATGTCAGACCATCGTAAGTGGTGGGGGTCTGAACCGATGGATTTTTTCCACGTAGAGGAAAGGGGCCCGCCAGAAAAAAAACTACATTCTAGATCCCCCCCCCCCCATCGTTAAAGGCAGACCAGTTGGGGGGGTTCGAAAAATATCATGCACTTGCCGCTGGACCATATATCTGAGTGCGACGTTTAACCAACATTACGGAGCCCCCCCCCCACCATTAAAATCAGAAAGGTTGCGAGGGTCTGGAATTGAATCTCGACCATGGATCTAAGTGTCGACACCTCAATCGTTCATATGCATGCCTATGTTATACACGATTTCGGACCCCCCCCCTAACGTTAAAGGTAGAATGGTCAGGGAGGTCCGAAAAGACTTGTCAACCATAGATCTAGGCACTCGCTCTTCAACTGTTCATCTATGCACTATTTTTACTCTATGAGCGCAAAGTTATATTTGCTTCGAAACTTAGGATAAATGCATTATGTGGGTTTTCCCAAATTTTCCCTGTTTTCATCACCATGGGGGTTAGACATCAAACCTTTAAACCTCAAAGATATGGTTCAACATCGATCATCATGCTTGTTTTATTGAGATAAAGAAAACTACCCTATGTTCTAACCTAATCACCTATGACAATTAGCCTAGATTAAACTTTTGGACTAAGAAATTACTCTATCCTAGGGTTATTTGACCAAGATTAGGCAGTTTGGTCAAATTTATTCACTAACTAACCTAATTCGCTTGGCTAAGATTAAATAGTTTAGCCAAGCTTATTCACTACTCCTATCAACATCAATTTAAAGGACTTGGCCATATTTAAACTGTATGAACCAAGTCACTGTTATTGCATGGGGCTTTATCCATTTTCTTTTATGCCCTCTTTTATTCTTTTTCTTTCTTTTCTTTTTCTTTTTTCTCAAATTATTTGCAGAATGAAAAATCATTTGACAACCAAAACAATATAAGGATGAAAAATTTTCAGTCACCAGTTGATCCTATAAATTATAGGGTTATAACAGAACTCGAGAAATTTGACCTTCTCAAGTTCACAAAGAATGCTACCAGTATCGACCGGAGCGCGTGGTGGACCCTCAAGGAGTGTTGGTGCCCTCGCCTCATCTCTATCAAAATTCCTGATCAATGCCTCATACATACATTGAAACAACCTCATCATCCCAACCACATCACCCACCGCTATATGTTCCTTCCCGACAACCTGTTCTTCTCCCTGGGGGTTACACCCCTCAGGCATGGATGCTACTGGAGGCGTCGTTCCTCCTCCCCTAACACCCCGTAGTCTACTTCTATGGCGTCCTCTAACCATTATTACCTGCACGAATACAAATCAATTTAATTAGCAACCTTATAATCATAAATCAAATCAAATAAATCTGTAGTGATCCCAAGTCGCGGGTCGAACCTCACTCTCATACCATATATAACGACCCCAATCGTTACGACTACACGTGAAGCAAAAAGTGAAACTTTATTTTTTGGTTTTAGGAAAGAAGAAAAGACAACAGTTTAACCACACAACTTGAGGACGAACACCATGCATGCATATCAGGCAACATACAACAACTAATCAACACACTAGCACATCGAGCAACTGGGAGAAACATGCAAAAATCAAAGACAGATAGAAACGACTACCCACCCGAAAAAACCACGATAACACCTACAAGATAAAGGACAACATCCATAATCACGACACAACAGGTTGACGACCAGTAGTTGGATACCTCTACGGTGTGCACAAAGAACGCGTCAGGCATTATAAACCAAGTGCCAACATCAATTACAACGAACAACGCCCACATCGGGAAGCACCGACTCCGGCCAGGTTATCATTCGCCTCTATCCATCAGGGCACATGACGATCCCGTCATCAGGAATATGCCATCACCAGTTGATAGGCGTGACAACAACCATGGAGAAACAACATAACTAGACCCTTAACAGAAGATAAATTCAACGTGCTAGGAGACCGAATTCACTATCAAACACATGAGGACTAAACCCCAAGGACCCAACCAATAATTGACAAGACAACAAGACACAAGGAAATATGACGACTATAACATTCCACCACACATTAAATTCCAAGGCAATCCAACATCAACATGGTTAAAGGTGCCAAGGAATGTAATCTTTAACCCAACATACCTCACATTAACTCCTGATTCCACATGTGTAATAATTTCCTTAACTGATCCTTCTTTACCATTTGTGGAATAACTATTTTTTTTTTTTGTGCTAAAAAGTGAACTACTAAAAGCGCTTAACATACTCAAAATACATTGTCAACAATATACACTGTATACTAATAAAAATTGTCCAACATATGAACACTGTCACAATATATAAACGTTGTCCAACATATAAATGTTATCAAAATGTATGTAAACCGCAATTAATGATATTGCAATCATTAAATTGCTATCCAAAACGTTGATTTTAATAGAAGAACATTGTCCAACATTAATAATTATATTTTGTTCAACTGTGTAATTGCTATCATAAAACATAGGCTAATTATTACACAAACATAATGCTATTTATGAAATGGTGTCCAACAACAGTAATTATTAATGTTATTTAATAATAGAAGAACGTTGTCCAATGATAATATTGCTATTTATTAATAGAAGGAAGTTGTCCATCAACAATAATGTTATTTATCAATTTGAAGAACGTTGTCATACACAACATACCATGCTACTATTACCACCACAACATTTACAAAGAAATCAGAAACGCAATCGCACTCTATTTTAAAGAAAATACACAGTCAACAATTGACAAACATCGAAAATGGAAATTGTTGTCAGATATTCAAGGCATTGTCTATTAATAAAAAGGGGACTTGCTGCCATGGTACATAAACATCGTTGAGTTTAACATAGGAAGTACGCTGAGTTTTATAAAAAAATTGCAGTCAATAGAAAGGGAAATTCGCTGTCAATGAGGTAATAAATTGTCGAGTAAATTCACAGTCAATAAGAGTAATCACTCCCAACCATTACACAAGAAATAAACACTACTTTTACATAATGAAAATGCACCCCTATACACAACAAGGGCGCCACCATTTACACAGTAAAAACACCCAAAACAATGTAGTTGTTCACTGCCATAAAACACATATACTACATGGTCACAACGCATCCACACTTGCTATCTAAATTCATGGTCGTTCAATGTATACACTGGATGCCTTTAAATATATAGTTTCGCTACATAAATATTCTGTGTATTAAATTGCTATCCTAAAATTTCTAGAAATGTAAGTCTGTGTGACACTTTAAATAAAAACGTTGTAAAAATCGTTAACCCTTGAGTATTAAATGCTATATACGATCGCTATATTAAAACACTATGTATTAAACGCTATGTATTAAGACACTATCCATGTACATGTAAAACACTGAGTGATTTAAGGATAATGCTGGCATGTAATACAAATGTGAATCACAGAGTTAAATCACGGATGTGGCAATCATTTAATTCATTAAATCGCAAGGCCAAATAATGAATTTGCTGTCATAATATAATATAGCAGAGTTAATATAGGATATATAAATTTGACATTGCCACATTAAAATTATTGCCTATGAGATTTATGTCAATGAAATCGTTGTTTATATCCACACAGTCACACAAGAATATAAAACTGTTGCACATTGATATCATTGTTTATAAAATTACTACCTAAAGAAGTCGCTATCTATGTCATCGTAGTCACACAATAAAATCATTTCAACTTAGGAATATTGTCTATAAAATTTATGTCTAAAGAAATCGCTAAGTTAAGTATAAAATTGTTGGGTTAAAAGATGGGATTGTTGGGTAAAAACAAAGGGTGAATTTGTTGTATAAGAACTGTGTAATGGTTCAAAAATTCGTGGGGTACAAGTTGTTCAAAAATCAAAAGGAATGGGGGTGAATGATGTGGTATAACAATAAAAACGCAGAGTTTAGCATCTCAACGCTGGAACAAAAACGTAGAGGGTAACTAATCCTCAATGCTGGACATCATCAAAATGCAGATATTTTCCATTAAAACACGAGGAAATATCATTGCAAAGTTGCAGAGATTTTATCAACCAAAGCGTAGAGAATTTCCAAGGTTAAGAAATTAAAAGAGCAAAGAAAATAAGAGTTTCAGTCAATCAAACGCAGAGATTTTTAACCACAAGAAGGTGCCAAGACAATCATTCAACCATGAATCAATCAACTGTAGGGATAAGTAATGGGTAGACAACTGGGTAAAAATTTATCCTTCACTCATCATCCATGCACAAAAAAGAAGGGCATTAGAATATAAAGGTCTATAAACACCGAAGTGACGACCGTCGATTTGTCTCTTGTCTGACTGCTCAGGCATGGACTGATGACCTAGGGATAAGGATGGAAGATAAATCACAAAATCTTCAAAACAATAAATAAAACCCACACAGATAAGTTATTGAAATTAGAAATTGGGTTCTCCCAGTGAAATCCATTCAGAAAATAGAAAGCAATGGGATTACAATACCGTAGGAAAGCAGGTTGGTGCAGACCCCCCTTCTCCCCAAAGGGTTGTGTGACCTCCCGGTATAGGATCTTCTCAAGACTGAATTGAAACAGTCTTTGATTCACTGTTGGAACCTCTGATAAAACAATCCACAGGTTTCTATGAAACTTCTGCCCACGTGAACAAACACTAAGTGAAATCCTTTCTTCACGTGACCATGCCTTCTGACCACACTCTTATTCGAAAAGGCACGTTGTGATTTCACGTATTGGCTATATGAGTCAACCAACTCTCTGTCCTTCAAAATTCTGAGTCCCAAAATTCCGACACAGGTCTAGCGCATGCTAGCACCTCCCTTATCCTTCACCCATATGACCCTTCACTATGACCTGGCACCAATCCTTCCGAGCGTGTTAGGATTTCACGTATCAGAACTGTCGAAGAGATTCACCTCCATTATCCTGATCCCCCAATACCCAAAATTGTGAAATCTTCGGATCAGATCAATGGTCCACAACAACTCCCCAGCCAATGGTTGTGATTATGTTTCAATTTCACATTTCGCGAATCCTCATGACTCGTACCTCCGACTTCCCGATTTATGAATCAGTGAAATGTTGATCTATCGCCATGTGTCCTCTTTCAATGGACGGTCCTTATGATTTTAGGATTTCGTGATTTCATGAATTTCACTCTGCTTCTTCCAAATCTTTTGGTTTTGCGAAATTCCAATGACTCCTCGCGGCTAACCAGTGAGCTACTTATCCAAGATCTAACGACTTGTAAGATTTCATCTCTTTTTGAATGGATCTTAACCCTCGATCTTGTCCAATATTCAAAATGATTTTCTGAAGGATTTCTCCCGCTCAATCTTCCTTACTTGTTCTTTCTTCGAACTTCAATTTTCTACGCTCCACCTTTGAACGTTTCAACACTTCAAAACTTAGAAACTTTTCTAAGTGTTTCCTCTCGAGACTTAAAACCACTACTCCTGTTGAGATTCTGGTAAATGAAATTAAATCTCATCCCTACCACACACTTTCACTCTGGTCTTCTTCAAATGACGTTCTGACACCCTCCTGGCATACTCTATGCTCAACCTCCTGAGCTTTCAAACTTTAACACAAGTTTGTTTCTATACGCACTCCTTGCGCTCAATATGAACACTCTACATACAAAATTTCCCCGCTATCTCTTTTGATATTTAAGTCGAAAAATACTTCTTCATATGCAGTCCTTGCGCTTTGATTGGCCTTTAACTGCCTGTCTTTCAACACTTCGTCCGAGTGTTGGCCTGGTACAATCTTTGCACAGGTCTTCCTCCAGAGTATTCAATAACTTTGTAAGTGTCTTCTCCTCTGACACTTCTCTTATCTTTTAACTCGAAGAAGAGTTCTTATGTGCACTCTCTTAATGCCCACCTAGCAAAGATTTACATAATCTTCATAAATTTTGTTCTCTCTACACTTTCTCTAGATAGCTTTTCCTCTAAGGGATTCAACAACTTTGAGGCTCCTATATTGAGTTTATAAATCTTTTGGTGTGACCTCTTGGCATGTTCTTCCGAAATTCAACACAAAACTCATATGTGGACTCTTTTCACTGGCTCACAGAGTCTTCAACACTCTGTCATGCAACTCCTTGCATTTGGCCACAAAGAACCCAGACTGAAATAAAAAAAACTCACAGACATTAAATTTTGGCTATCCCTGTAGATGAAATCTAACATACATCTACAACATATTTGAACATACATAGATATTATTCATTCAATTGCATAAATACACTTAGACAACTCATGTGCAAGAAAAACTACTTTTCTTTGTATTAAGATCAATGTCTGGTTACAACTGTGTACAAGACTGGACTATCACAGAGTCTTGGTTCTTTTCTTCCTCTCGCTACTATATCGCTATTCTAACACTTCCTTCTCTAACTAACTAACTCCTAGCTCTTGTCTCTTATTTATTTTTACAAGAGGGCTCCTCGAGCTTATCCTCTTCACTGCCTAAGTGCTATCATCGACTAAGTTAAGACACCTTATCCTATGACTCATTACAAAGAACAGAGATCCAAACCTGCCATGGATCTAGACCTGATTACAATCAGGAATTCCAATAAACCTATCCACACCTTTCTAAAGGCATGGATTTGGAATTTTATCACCCTTACACATAAATTTACAAAAATTTATAATTTGAATTTTGAAAATGAGAGGGTCGACGCCTCTCCTTATCTCCAAATACGTGCTGATATGTTGTTTTGTTGACACATCCATCGAGGTGGAAATATTCTCCTACATCATACTCCACTGCTGTCAAAAATTCATGAGCTCCTGCTCATGAGCGCTCCAGTTATGTTGAAATCCACCTGGATCCCAAACTTTTTCTTAGAGTTGTCTACCTGCTCCTCTTCTTTGTTGTTTTTGTTGATGCTTCCCTGCTTCTATGGAAAGATCTCTTCTGCTCAGCTTATCCTTGCTAATAGTCTCCTCTGCTAACCTCAATATCAACTTTATGATCTCTTTTATCACCCTGTCCAGCTGCTCTAGTGGTTGGATCTTCTTATGCAGTCTTCTTTGATGTACTTCCTCCTTTCCATACTTATAAATAGACAGATCTACTTGATCTCCCATGTTGTCTTCATCTCCTGTAATACTAACTTGCCTTTCTGTTGCAGATTTCAGTTCTGCAGTTTCTTTACTGAATTGTTTCCCAGCTTCTTCCTCTGACATATTGGTTTCTTTCAGCTCCTCTTTTGCTAGCATATCTCCATCTTCTATCAGTTGTTCCTATGGATGGAATTATACCTCTTCTTTTTCTGCAGGCCTTAGTGCTGCAGTAATCATTTATTCAGCTCCCTAGATGAAATTCCTAAGAAATTATGTCGAATTCTCTTCTCCCACGATCTGCATGACTTTCTTCTCATGGCAGTCATCTACTGTCTCTGGATGGTTTAACCAATCCTCTAGAATCTCTAACTCCTTCTTCCATGGAGTGAACATCTTAACTGCATGCTCTTCTTCTGCTGGGGAAAATGTCAGTTTCTTCTCCATGTTCTCTTATTTGACAATTTTTTCTGGTTTTCCTTCTTCTGTTGCACCTACAACACATGCTCTGGCCCCAACTGGGCTTCTTAGTAGGAATATCTAAATTCCCCCAATGATCAGAATACTCCTCTGATCCTCCTCCTGGATGGTGAGAGTATATAACTTCTCATCATCTTCATTCAAATGTTTTGCAAACTCATATGGATCTTCACCTACCATGACTCCTTGCTAATCCGAACTCTCAGCTGAGTTCATGAGACTTTCAGACAGTCTCCCTTCATTCTCCTTTCCCACCTAGAAACTTGGAATTTCTTCTCCTTTTCTCTCCTGACAGTCTATGATATCCTCCCATGATCCATCTCATTGTCCACCTAGCAACCTGAAATTTCATTACTGCTCCTCTGGCAATATATGAGACCTTCCACTGATCTAATTCCATTGCCCCCCTGGCAACTTGAAAGTTCACTTCTACCCCCTTGGTAGTTTATGAGATCCTCTACTAATCTCATATCATTTCCCACCTGGCAATCTGATAGCTCACTGCTTCCCTTCTGGAAATCTTTGAGATCATCCACTAATATCTTATCCTCATCATAACTGAGACTTTTTCCAACTTCTGGTTCACAGATGTAAATCACTTTCCTTCCTGTGTTACTGAGGTTTTCAGCATGCCTAAACCACCTTTTCAAAAAAAATTGTTGCCTTTTGGACATGCCATTTTACTTTCCTCTTCAAAGGCCATTCATATGTCCAGTGTACCTTTGCATCCTATTTCATATTAAATGCTAGCCTCTCCATCTTTTCTCTTATTTCTATGAGTTCTTTATCTATCTGAACTTTGATTTTTTGTTGGTGGTCCTTTCCTTGATCACCCCTATGGCCTTCAGTAACCATCTTCACCCTTTAGTTTCAACTCATCTAGTTGTCTATCATTTACTGCACACCTTGCAAGAAATCATACAAATAACATCAATACTCTATTTCTCTCTTCTCTTTCGCACGAAATCTACAAACAAAATTAAGCTATGATACCACTTGATGGTATCATAGTATTATCTTTATCTACCCTCTTCTACAGAAATTAAAAATATGTTCTCTGATACCACTTAGTGCAGACCCCCCTTCTCTCCAAAGGACTGTGTGACCTCCCGGTCTAGGATCTTCTCAAGACTGAATCAAAACATTCTTCGATTCCCTGCTGGAACCTCTACGAAAACAATCCACAGGTTTCTATGAAATTTTTTCCCATGTGAATAAGCGCTAAGTGAAATCATTTTTTCACGTGACCATGCCTTGTGACCACACACTTATTCGAAAAGGTACGTCGTGATTTTGCGTATTGGCTATATGATTCAACCAATTCTCTGTCCTTCGAACTTCCGACTCCTGAAAATTTTGACACGAGTCTAATGCATGCTAGCTCCTCCCTTATCCTTCACCCATATGACCCTTCACTCTGACCTGGGGCCAATCCTTCCGAGCGTGTAAGGATTTCATGTAGCATAACTCCCGATGCGATTCACCTTCGTTCTCGTGATCCCCCGATACTCGAAATTGTGAAATCTTTGGATCAGATCAATAGTCCACAACAGCTCCCCAGCCAACATATATGATTATGTTGCAATTTTGTGTTTCACTAATCCTCACGACTCGTACCTCTGACTTCTTGATTTACGAATCAACGAAACGATGATCTGTTACCACGTGTCCTCTTTCAATGGACGGTCCTGATGATTTCAAGATTTCGCGCTTCATGATTTCGGGAATTTCACTCTGCTTCTTCCAAATCTTTTGGTTTCGCGAAATTTTGATGACTCCTCGTGGCTAACCAGCATGTTACTTCTCCAATATCTAACGACTTCTAATATTTCTTCTCTTTTTGAACAGATCTTGACCCTCAATCTTGTCCAATCTTCAAAATTATTTTCTAAAGGATTTCTCCCACTCAATCCTCCTTACTTGTTCTTTCTTTGAACTTCAATTTTCTGCGCTCCACCTATGAATGCTTCAACTCTTCAAAAATTAGAAACTTTTCTAAGTGTTTCCTCTCGAGACTTAAAACCACTACTCCTCCTGAGCTTCTAGTAAATGAAATTAAATCTCGTCTGTAGCGCACACTTGCACTCTGTGTCTTCTTCAAAATACGTTCTAATACCTTCCTGGCATACTCTGCACTCAACCTCCTGATATTTCAAACTTTAACAAAAGTTTGTTTCTATATGTACTCCTTGCTCTAAATATGCACACTCTGCATATGGAATTTCCCCACTATATCTTCTGAGATTTAAGTCGAAAAATAATTCTTCATACGCACTCCTTTCTCTTTGACTAGCCTTGGACTGGATGTCTTTCAACACTTAGTCTGAGTGTTGGCCTGGTGCACTCCTTGCATAGGTCTTACTCCAAAGTATTCAATAAATATGTAAGTGTCTTCTCCTCTGACACTTCTCTTATCTCTGAACTCGAAGAAGATTTCTTATGTGCACTCGCTTAATGCCCACCTGGAAAAGCTCTATAGAATATTCATAATTGTTTTTCTCTCTACGCTTTCTCTACACAACTTTTCCTCGTAGGTATTCAACAACATTAAGGATTCTCTCTTGAGTTTATAACTCTTATGGTGTGCCCTCTTGGCACATTCTTCCTGAACTCAACACAAAACTTAGATGTGCACTCTTTGCACTAGCTCATAGAGTCTTCAAATCTCTGTCATGCAACTCCTTGCATTTGGACACAAAGAACCTAGAATGAAATCAAAAGAAATCACAGACAATAAATGTTGTCTATCCCTGCAGTTGAAATCTAACATACATCTACAACATATTTGAACAGACACATATATTATTCATTCAATTTCATAAATACACTCAGACAACTCATGTGTAGGAAAAAATGTTTTTCTTTGTATTAAGATCAATGTCAGGTTACAATTGTGTAAAAGACTGGACTATCACAGAGTCTTAGTTATTTTCTTCCTCTCGCTACTCTATTGCTATTCCAACACTTCCTTCTCTAACTAACTAACTAACTCCTAGCTCTGGTCTCTTCTTTCTTTTTACAAGAGGGATCCTTGAGCTTATCCTCTCCACCGCCTAAGTGCTATCATCATCTAAGTTAAGACACCTTATCCTATGACTCATTACAAAGAAAAAAGATCCAAAATTGACATGGATCTAGACCTTCTTGCAATCGGTCATTCCAATAAACCCATCCACACCTATCTCAAGGCATGGCTTTGGCGTTTTATCACCCTTACACATAAATTTACAAAATTTTATAATTTGAAATTTGAAAATGAGAGGGACGATGCCTCCTTATCTCCAAATATGTTCTGACATGTTGTTTTGTTGATACATCTGTCGAGGTGGAAAGATGCTCCTACATCACAGGTGCAAGGCAGCCCATGGAAATGAAATATTAAAAGTGCATAGAGAAATAACATGAGTAAATTTAATTTTATTGTGAGTAACAATTAGATCGATGTACCTTAGCCAAATACGACTTCTCAGTAGTTTCTGTCCCGCGCACGCTCCATCCAGACTCCTCTTTCCGATCGATGTGACCTCATTGGTAACTCCTAGCCAACACTAGGGGTAATATTCTTCCCCCTAAGACCCCCGAGCCACAAAGGGGCCACACACACTATACAAGAGAACAACTAGCACCCAAATCACCTTGCAAGGTCGAGCTACCACTCGTTACCCTAGATGGGTATCCCAACTCGCATAAGATAATTCATCCAAGACAAAAATTCAGCAGTGTAACATTACGCATAAATATGAGATTCATACTCCTCCTCCTCCATCCTTTTTATAGAGTTTTTCAATGATTTTTTTCCCAAATTCTCATTTAATTTCGTTTTCATTATTTTAATCAGAAAAAACCTCACCCGTACACATGTCACCCATCCCCTTAGTTGCACCAAAAATTAATTTCATTAATTATTTAATTATTCCTATTTCCCTCACCCACCAAAAAGCATTCCTAAAAATTCTCCTTGGTGTCCCAATATTCCCTTACACATTTTAAATGACTACGCCTTTACTAAATTCCTAGTTGAGTTCATAATTAGAAATTTCTTAAAGGCAAGATTCCTTACTAAGTTTAGACATTCATCTTTTTCCTTACATTTCCCTTTTTCTTTATGTTTCCCCTTTTTCCCTTAGTTTCCTATTTCTTTTAAGTTTCCCTCTTTTCCCTTTTTAACTAAAACTCAAATTAGGAAGTGTAGAAAAACCATCTTTTACCCCATTTTTCTTTTTAATTAATAAAATTTAATTAGCATATGTAGATAAAACAATCATTTCCCTTTTAAAATTTAATTCCCCAATATAATTTAATTTTAATAAATTAATTGAATTTCTTACCCCCTTCTCGTTACATGTTTAATTATGATTATTATTTTCTACCACAAGTGTCACTTAGACCTAGATTTTAATTTCACTAGGCTGGGAGACATTTTTATTAGGGAAAAATTGTTTTTAAATCTTACTTGTCACATCATTCATTCTATGACCATCTAGGTTTATTCACTTACCAGTTAAAAATGCGACGTGCCCTTCAATACGCACTAGGTGCTCCAAGGGTGCCACTCACCTCTTTCTATTTTCCTTGCGCTACGTGCCCTTCAGGACGCACTACATGCTCCAATGGTGCCACTCGCCTCTTGACTGACTTGGTAGACATCAAAAACTCCTGGAGTCAATACTCCACCATGTGATCTTGTGGGAGACTAAGGGCCTCTAAGGAATAAGGCCCCTACCTTATTGCATATCCCTTATAATCATCATGAGCGAATGTCGTAGTCTTCCCTCAAGACATCATGGGTCTTCTCGAACTAGGTAATCGTTAACCTATCGTTCACACCATGACGAGATTTCTAGTAGGCTGTGGCAGGGATGCTATCCACATATTTCCCTCAAAGTCTCTGGTTGTCATGCGTGACCCCTCTACTCCACATGTGATTATGGTCGGAAAGCTATCATCAAACTGCATAATAAATGAATCATGTCAGCAATAATAATCAATCATCATAACATCTAATTAGATGTACATATGTCATATCAACAATAATAAAAACCCAATAGTCCACTCCCTAACTCAATACAGAGTCCAAGGGGT